>SRMA01026186.1:61149-96117 GCA_007224835.1 Danionella cerebrum | reverse complement strand
AAACCTCCAGCTCTATACTGAACAGTGTTTCATTTTCACCGTCCAAACCTCCAGCTCTATACTGAACAGCGTTTCAGTTTCACCGTCCAAACCTCCAGCTCTATACTGAACAGTGTTTCAGTTTCACCGTCCAAACCTCCAGCTCTATACTGAACAGTGTTTCAGTTTCTTCGTCCAAATCTCCAGCTCTATACTGAACAGTGTTTCAGTTTCACCGTCCAAACCTCCAGCTCTATACTGAAAAGTGTTTCAGTTTCTCCGTCCAATTCTCCAGGTCTATACTGAACAGTGTTTCAGTTTCTCCGTCAAAACCTCCAGCTCTATACTGAACAGTGTTTCACTTTCACCGTCCAAACCTCCAGCTCTATACTGTCCCTTTAGTGTAAGATGCAAACAGTTTCAAAAGGAAAGATAAGAGAGTAATGCTGATGAAGATCTTGTGTCCCTGCTGTGACCTTGACTCTGATCTATATACCTGCATGAATAAATGAGGAGCCCGAGCTGTCCCAGAATGCTTTTCACTTATCTGCCTCTATGGAACAGAAAGGTTCAGGCAGGCAATCAATGGTCAAATAAATCAATAAATCGATCACAGAACTGATGAAGCTTGAATATGTAAATCAGAGAGTTAATCAGTTAATCAGAATGAATGACAAACAGTTTTGTTTAAATCCCTTTATTTTCTCTTAAGTCAGACGTCTACAGCCACGAGTCACATGAGTCCCACAATGATCTCATTGAGTTGTTTGGAGCTAATAAAAGCCTTGTTTGTGTTCAGAGAATGACCTCTCCCACCTCCCCCCTACTGTTATTTCACAGTGGTACGACCCCGATGGACTCTTCTGAGCTTCCTGAAGATGCTTCTTTGTGTTTGAAAGCACTGTAGTGAATGAAAATTATTCCTCTCATCCCGGATCGGCAGACTGTGCCCACTGGCACGGCCGAGGGCATCGATGGCCACCTGTGGTGTCTGTGATGGAGCTCAAGGCGTCTACAAGCCTCCTTTATTCGAGGAAATGTCTTTTATTCATGGCATGCAGTGGGAGCTGTTTCTACAGAACTCTCTCCTCCAGAGTTATAATATCTCCAATGTCTTTCCAGGATCCCAGGAGAATGTCCAGGAAAACTCACTTGAGGAGAAGTGATGTGCCAAACCAGTTTATACTAACTTTACCTTCACTGCATCAAAGTTATTTAACAGCCAATTTAAAGACTATTGTCGAGTCACATTGATCTAGATCTAGAAGTTACAGACGGTTAGCTTAGAGAAATTGGTCAGTAAGTTTAACCTTGAACTGAGCAGAAACTACCCGAACGTGACCCAAATTTACATCTCGCTTACCCTCCTCCTCCTCACATGTGACACAGATCTGCTGCGGTTGCCAGATCCGAGAGCTAAATGGAAATGAGAAATGCTGAAGGGAGGTTCAAGAGGGGGGCACAGTGAATGTCTGTGTGGAGAGGATTTAAGAATATCACTTTCTTTCCACCACAAATATGTTGTGGTTGCCAGATCCCTCGTTAGAAGTAGTGATACTGACAAAACTGATTTAACTCTGATAGAACAATCTCTCGCTGTACCTCACTCTCTCCTCTCTCTGGGTTTATTTTTACCTTCTGCCTCCAGACAGAATGCAGCACTAAAAATGTGAGGCGAGAAAAAAAAAGTGTGTCAGAAAAGATGGAAAAATATTCCCTCTGGTTGATTTCTCTAGACAGGAAAGAGAGATACAAAGAAACTAGTTGAAACCAGATGTTCCATAAAGACCTGATTGTAAAATATAAATCAAATAAAGATTTCGATTTTTAAATCACTACTGAAGGTTAAACGTAGATTTCTTTTCAATAGAATGAAACCTAAATGTGCTGCAGCTACACCCAGAGCATGATTGACAAGCAGCTGGGATGTCATTGGTGTCATTTGCATATTCAAAATTGATATTTTGAATATGAACACAACCGAACACCGAAAATGCAGTCACACTTCTGAACATAGTTATTATATTCTCAGTGCATTTGAAGCTTGATTCTGATTGGCTGGTGATTATTATAAGATTGAAGGTTGATTCAGATTGGCTGATAAACATCCTAATGTTAAACATTTGATTCAGATTCTGATGAGCCTTCTAGAGTTGAAGCTTGATTCTGATTTGCTAGTGAACATTCTAATGTTGAAGCTTGTTTCTGATTGGCAGATAATCTGTTTAAGGTTGAAGCTTGATTCTGATTGGCTAGTGAACATTCTAAGGTTAAAACTTGTTTCTGATTGGCAGAGAATCTGTTTAAGGTTGAAGCTTGATTCTGATTGGCTAGTGAACATTCTAAGGTTAAAACTTGTTTCTGATTGGCAGAGAATCTGTTTAAGGTTGAAGCTTGATTCTGATTGGCTAGTGAACATTCTAAGGTTGAAGCTTGTTTGTGATTGGCAGATAATCGGTTTAAGGTTGAAGCTTGATTCTGATTGGCTAGTGAACATTCTAAGGTTGAAGCTTGTTTGTGATTGGCTGAGAATCGGTTTAAGGTTGAAGGTTAAAGCTTGATTCTGATTGGCTAGTGAACATTCTAAGGTTGAAGCTTGTTTGTGATTGGCTGGTGAAGCTAGATTCTGGTTCTGATTCTTGCTTTCTGAAGTGATCAGATATTATACAAAGAAGTCCCGGCATATTTTAAATATAGGACAGTTTCATAATCTTCCACAAAGTTAGAGTAAAAAGACACAATCTTGAAATGAGATGATACACTGAAGCCAGACAAAAGTAGTGAGGAGAACAGCTTGCGAAATTAGTTGAAAAATAAAGAATTAAACACTGATTTAATCTTTGACCACTAAGAAAGAAATCTTATTTCCAAACAAAGCACTGAGTTCAAATCTCCACCTGAGACAAGTGTAATCCAACACCGCTCCCTCCTTCATGATGAATTATTATTATCCTTCTATTATTCTGCTCATACTAACATTTCTAGTATACTCCACCTACATCAGTCATAAAACCAGCTGAGCAGCATTTACCACAGACACATGTCAAACAGCTCTCGTATGTAGCCAGCTTTCACACTGCAGTACAGTCTGATGGATAGTGACTTTCTCAAGCTGATTTAGTACATTATAGTAGAGCATAGTACATTTTTCCATTGATTTATGTACAACTTTACAATCAGGCTGTAATAAAGATGCTATAACATAATGATACACGAGGGAATTTTATGGCAAAGTTGTAATTTGCAGTGAAGTACCCAACAGCTGTGGTTACGAGTTCCTCCACAGAAAATACAAAACTGACAAACACTCACTCACAAGATACACACACTCTCTGAGTCCAGATCTGAGGGAATAGAAGGAGCTTTGTGAGACGGAGAACTGAACAAAGCCTCTTGTGTGAGAAGAATCTCCACAGCTGAGAAATGCATCTCTCTCTACTACTGATTCCTTCCACCTGTTGTCCAGTAAAAGCTGATAAAATCATGTTAATCTACAAAAATCTGTTTCAATTCCATTCATTATCTCACGTCTCAAGTTTGTTCTCTTTTATAAAAAATACTTATAATTCTAAAGTGATGTTCTACATCTGAAACAAAGCCTTGCCTCATAAATCAGCGTAGAGAGGATAAAACGCTGTATTAAAACTTTGTGGCTTAATATGGATTTTACAGGAGATAATCTAATTGTATTTGTGTTTTATACGCACTGTGTTTCCATAATCTGTAAATACAAAGCTTTATCAAAGTAATATCGACTAAGAGGCATATGGTCGACATTCAACTAATGATGTGCAAATGAATAGTAAAAGATTCCCATCACCCACAAAAACAAGAAAAAAAGGTCTGAAAAGACTATAGTGAATCAAATAATGTAACCTAAATCATGATCAAATTTAAATTTTAGCCTAGTGTGAAACACGAGTCAATGCTCCAAAATAATTTGATTCATTGAAATTAATAATTTTACCAAATTAACAATATGAAAATGAAATAATGTATACTGATTCTGCTGGTCCCTCTCTACAGCTCACAACTCACAATTTGAGCGCTTTAACATTGTCAATGGGAATATGCTCGCTTATGACTACAGCCTCAAGTGGCCAGGTGATGAACTGCAGCCTCAGTCACTTCTTGAGAGGAAGCGTTTTTACATCAACACTAGATTGTAAAATCAGCACAAACGATTTATAAATGATTAAATAATGTACAAAATATCTTATAATGTTAGTCTCTCAGCAAACTAGGAAATTCAAACCATGTATACACTAATTTGGCTAGAATTATAAAAAGCTAATCGCCAAGCAACCCTAGCAACATAATTAAAAACACATTCGAAGACTAAATTGGGGGATGCATTTTAGTTAAATAACATTTTTGTTGAACACACAACAAATTGACTCACTAGAATGATTCACTCCGCTCGGATCCTTTGAACCGAGTCATTCTCCCTCGTTTCTAAAACATTCTCACTCGTTTCTAAAAACGCGACTTTTGGAATCAATAGTCTCCACTCTAATGGTGGAAACATTGTTAAACTGCGCTTTTCTTATAAATGACGCGCGTTTTGAAGGAAGATGTGGTGTTTGGTGTTCTCTGAAGCGTCAGGTTTCACAAAGCGAATCTTCTCCGCGTTTGCCGCCCTTCCCCCGGTCCTAAGAGCCACTGTTGTTTGCGTTCACATACTGTTGTTACTGTACATTTTGTACATTCCCCTTTTGCCTTGAGCGTGCATCTTTCAGTGGCTATGGTCATGCCAAACTTGATTCGTGTCTGTGAGAAACATTCTGATGTTTGCCATGCCTCAGAGACTGTTTAGCAGGCAATCAGCGCTATACGTTGTGGTGCGATCGTTTGCATTGAGTGTAACATACAGATGTGACACCCCTCCTCCTCCTCCTCAAAGCATCAATCATGACAACATGGCCTTGAGAAAAGAGTCTGAATTTAGATGAAATGAACAGAAAATATAATTTAACGTTAATAATAATGTTAAAATGATGATTTTCATAACCTATAGTATATAGTATGTCCTATAGTACATTTGACTTTACCTTACTTTTGAACATAACCAAGGAAGATACTGTATCGCGTTACAAATGTTAGAATTCAATACAAATTAAGGGCAGATAAAACTCAAAAAGAAATCTAAATTAACTTGTCAATTTGACAATTTCACGCGCCTGCCATCTTTAGAATGAAAGAGAGGTTCCGGTGATACCTGAAGTAGAGGTAAACTTCCATGGCATTGATAACAAACCTGGAACAACTGCCAAGATATTTAATAATTAATGTCGAAAATTGAGCTGAAAGTAGACAGTAATACATTATTTTTCTTGATTTTCATCCCACCAGAGCCTCTCTTTCATTCTTAAAAAGGTCGCTGTTTGAAAAGGGCAATTCTGTGGGAATTTTGAGTGCCACAAAAATAACATTAAATCCAAAACAATACACCTGTTTTCTTTGTAGTGAAACAAGGTTTGAACAAACAAGGTTTCTTTGTAAAAATATAACAAAATAAAATATAGGTTTATTTAAATGTCACATAAAATACGCTTTCAAAATATATATTTGTTGCAGCACAGTGGCCCCAGTGGTCACCACTGCTGCATCTCAGCCAGAAGATTGCTGGTCTGAGACCATTCAGGCGTTTACATTGAATGGAGTTTGCATGTTCCCTCAGTGCTTGCATGGATTTTCCCCCACAGTCCAAAAACATGCTTCAGATGAATCGTAAACTCTAAATTCCAATAAGAAGTGAACTAACTCCTGCAAAAACTGAAATATGGTTATGATCAACACTTGGTTGTTCACATGATGTTAACAACATGGTCACCAAAATACATCCGAATTTGTGTGAACTTCCCATAATCATTCTACACAGTTACATTTCTGCCGAGTATGTTCAGAATTAAAACAAATGCCCGGTATGCAGAATGCAATTTTAAACAAGGCATCCAGATCACTAGTGGTTGTGTTTCAGTCTTGTCTATTGCATTGATTGGAAATAAACTTGATTACATTTGGATTTAGTGTTTCATGATAAAATAGCAAATACTACCAACTGTACATTTAAAAACTGTGAAAATGATAACCAACATTTACAGTTTTGAGAAATGAAATACTACAAAGCTAAATGTATATAACTGGGATGAGAGGTTGCACTTTTATCGAGGACATTTATGTAATCAGCATTTAGTGCACAATTTTAAATACTGTATTTCATTGTTAATATTTGTGCAATTTGCACTAGAGCAACGATCATCACCGAAATAAACCCAATGCAACACAATGCACGAGGTTCAAGGCTGCATTATGCAAGTTATTTCCCATGCATGCATAATTCAACCCACACCTGTCAGGCAAGCAGGCAGTCGGAATGAGGCCAGCAGTGTTGGTTTACATGGGAATGCACCGAGCATAGATCAGAAAAAAAAAACACTGGATATGCAAATATGTACTTTATTTAATTTTACATTTGCATGACCAGTTTAATCATTTAAAGGAACCATCACAACGAATGCGTGCATAAGCGCCATACCTGAATAAATGTGAATGACTCCAGTTATTCCATCATTTTGCACAGTTATTTCTTAAAATATTCCTCGCGCGGTGTCCATTGCAGAAATACAGTTCAGGCATGAATTCCTTTAAAAAGACTGGAAGAGCTCTGGAGCGGAGCAACGCTGAAGATGGGATCCGCTAGAAAACACCGCAGTGTGTCCGCTTATAGCGATTCATTTAATTTCCTCTCTCGTCGGCTAATAATACAACTATAAACCACCTAAACCCTCATCCTCTGAGACTAAACTCCATTTCTGATGGGAAACGATGTTCTGGATTGAGTTTCGGTGGCTCCACCCCTCTGGCTGCAGATGGTACGGCCTACTTTCTTTTGTTGGAGCCACAGAATGCTGAGAGTAACCGCGGCACCGCCCAATGCAAATTTTCTCCTCTGATTGGCTAATATTGTTAACTGACCACACCCATACTCCAGGAATACAGATTAAAGATTAGATGAAAACTTTTCTGATAAATTATAAATATAAAATAATAAAATAAAGGTTTACATTTGTACCTATGTTTGCGATACCAGCTCGAAGTTTGAGTATATTTTAAAAAAAATCTGGACTTTTTTCAAACAGTACATTTTATTTTATTTAAATTTCATCACCGGGGAACTCACTGACGAGGTGCATTGAATGATTCATAAATTGTAATGTTTTGGGTTTGTTTCTTGCCGGTAAGCTGATTCAGTAACAGTGCTTTGTCCCGAAATTAAAATATAATACATAACACTAGTACATTTAGAAAATTAAACAAAATATTTTTAAGCATTACAAAAAAACGACTATAAATATGATTTGAAAGTTAAGCTTTGCGTCGTTAATGAACTCTCCCTAAACAAAAATAAATACATTAAAACATTTTAATGCGACCACATTCAGCGATAACATTGTTTCGACGAACACAAACGCGTTGTCAATTTTTTTAACACCACCAAATCGTAATTAGCATCTTTGAAGGAAAATTTCAGCTTCAAGGACCTGCTGACGTCACACTCACAACAGTCAAGATGGCGGCGCCTGCGATTTCCCTCGTTTCATACGGGAGTGATTCAGATTCAGAAAATGAAGCAGAAACACGAAATAATTCAGAAAAGGATGATCCCGACTCAATGGTGCACCTACAACCGTTAAAATCCGGAGGAATCACGACTTTAGCCGTGCTCAATTCAGCGCCTGAGGTCGCCGTAAAGGTAATCAAACACTAAAGTAATTATATACCTAAATGTTTGTATTTATTGTTCTCATGTAGTTACATATGAGACTACAAGTAGAGCAAATTGATGGCGTTTTTCGTAAATGCGAATTCAGTGATTTGTCGCTGCAGCGTTTCATATGTTTCTTTATTATCAGTTTTTCACCGTGTCTTTCATTCCATTGATTGTCTTGTCTTATCTGCATTGTTTTTCAAACTAATTAAATGAAACATGCTTTTGATGTTTTATGTTTTTTTTCTTCAGGAAGATGTCGAGACCGGGATACATCTTGATCCAGCGCTCAAAGAAGTCACGTACAATCCCATGTATGAAACCATGTTCGCTCCGGAGGTGAATCTCATTGTTTTTATTATTTTATAATGTTTATTTGAAAGCATTTGACTCTTAGAATAACTTTACGATTGTGTGGAGTTTTGGAGCTTTATGTAATACTGATCAAAATGTATTTTTTCCATCTCGTAGTTGAAGAGCTTCTTTGACACGTAAGAGGAGAATCTAATCAGTCTATTCTCATTTTGCATAATTTCTCCTCTGTTTCTCCAGTTTGGGCCGACGAACCCATTCCGATCTGAGCAGATGGCTGCCCCAAGGAACATGCTCTCTGGATACGCTGAACCTGCTCACGTCAACGATTTCATGTTTGAGCAACAGAGGAGGACCTTCTCTACGTTCGGTTAGGAGCCTCTTGGATGATATTTGTCTGTTGTCTGTGTTGAAGCAGAGTTGGAGCTAAACCCAAGGAACGATGTTGTCTTCCCCTGGTTCACAGGAGGCATTTGACCTTCTCTTGTGTTTACCTTCACCAATTTTTTGTAACTGACAGATTTACTTTTTTTTTTACCTGATCATGTCTTTAATCCCTTTGTGCTCAGATAAGGAGAGCTCTGGTTTAGAAGTGTTCCTTTGTCCAAGTAGAAGAGAAAAACAAACCGTTAACCCACTACTTATTTCTGAATCACTGCTCAGGTTATGCTCTGGACCCGTCGGTGGACACCAGTCAGGTCTCGTCAAGCAGCTACATCGGAGCCATCGAAGAAGCAGAGAAAAATAAAGGTGAAGTGAAACACAAAATATAAGAGGGTCCTGAACAGAGATGGAAATGTATGCGCTCCCACTATTTGAGTAGAAGTTGAAGCTCCTTTGTTCATGAACAAATCTTGTAATATACAAGGCACACTGGATTATACGGCACAGTCAGATAAAGGTTGAATTAGTCAAACTTTATTCATTTAATTCACAAAAACTTTCAGCTTTGTGCATTTGTAGCATAAAATACAGAATGATACTCACTTTTCCAGTTCATTCATCTTCCCGAATCCCTCTTGAACACTCTCAGTTTGTCTTGTTTCTGTTACTGGGTTGTTTTGGGATGATTTGTGAAAGCTCAGATGTGACTGATCGTCTTGAGTTTGAAAACCGCTTTATAAACACGCCTCTTAACAAGAGCCGTTTGGCATCATTTATATTAAATATTATATTGCAATGCAGTTTGTATTGCTCTGCAAGACCACGGACTGGTTGCTCCAACAGAGCGAGAATGTGGTGGGATGGGAAAGGTGATGGGCTTGGGTGTCGAACCGCGCTTATGTGTCCTGCACATTTTCCAGAACGCTTGGAGACATCCTCCAGATCCACCGCGGGAATACTGCATGACCAAAAGCCCTGAACTTGGAAGTGCCCACACTAGAGACCTCCATGGGATGGATTTTTTCAGTCTCGTGCAAAAATGTATATTTGTCCCACTTCCATCTGCCGAACTCCCATGGATAAACATACAAATGCATTAATGTGGGGTGCTCATTTCGAGAGTGTCTCTTTCCAGAGGTTCTAGTTTTTGGTTTTATTTTGCAGCATTCTGAGTGGAGGTCTAAAGAAAATATTTCCAACTCTCCGAAGTCTTGGGTTTGTTGATAAGTTCCAATGGTTTTTTGAATAATACATTTTTCGGGTGTTTCTATTTTGTGGGATTCCCACAGACCGATATATTCTCCCACAACCTGCATGTGAGCATTTAACTGCCCTCATCTTCACTGCACTCAAAGTGTTTGGTAGTGCTGGTCTCTTGAAACCTCAAAAGAAAATATGATGATTCAGTCTCTTGCAGATCATATGCTAGAGCATCATTTTTAAGTCCTCCTTCAGACGTTCTGATGGTTTTCTGTGATTCCTGCAGGACTGACCGTGTTTGAATCAGGGACAAAGAAGTGTGAGAAGAGAAAGAAGGTGAAAGGAGGCGAGGCAGGAGACATCGACAACTTCTTGGGACCCTGGGCCAAGTACCAGGATGAGTCAGAATCCGCCAAACCCTCTGAGGTATTATTGATGGCTGCAAGGGGGAAGTGAACATTCAGACCAAAGCTCGGCTGATGTGATTGTTTGGTGTGACAGGAAGAGAAGAAGGAGCTGGAAGAGTACTTGGCTAAGAGACATAAGAGAGGGAAGAAAGAGGAGGAGGCTCCAGCGGAGGAGAAGACTATACTGCACAGTACGATCCTCACACTTTTCCTTATGCTGTAGCGAAAACTTTCACAGTGTCCTCAGTGGGAACCGCTGATTCTGTTCAATGTATTTCTCTCTGTGTCTGAACAGTTAAGGATGCATATGATTACCAGGGCCGCTCGTACCTCCACATCCCTCAGGACGTGGGGGTCAACCTGCGATCTACAGAGGTCCCTGACAAGTGTTATCTGCCCAAAAAACAGCTGCATGTCTGGAGCGGACACACTAAGGTGCTGAGAGAACTTTTGCAAAAACATGTTCAACCAATCAGAACTGAGCGTTACACCACAGAATGTCCATCATCCAATCAGAACCAAGTGCGACATCTTGAAATGTTCATCCAATCACAACTGAGCGTTATCTTAGTTATCATGTTCATTAACCAATCAGAACAAACCGTTAAATATCTGAATGTTCATGTAGGAATCAAGTGTACCATCTTAGAATGTCCAACCAGTCAGAACCTGGCTTTAAATCTCAGAACGTTAAATCTCAGAATGTCCATCAGCCAATCAGAACAAACCGTTAAGTCTCAGAATGTTCAACCAATCAGAACCAGGCGTTCTTTGTCTCTCCTCACCTCATATTTTTATGCTATGGTTGTGTTTCGTTGCAGGGTGTCAGTGCCATCCGTTTGTTCCCCGTGTCGGGACATTTGCTGCTTTCCTCCTCCATGGACTGCAAGATCAAGGTCCGGTTCTTCTAATATTTGAGCTTTGTAGCTTTCGGACCTGGTGCTTCTGTGATTCTCCTCAAGAGTTTATTTATTTATTTTTTTATGAGATGTGTTGTGTGCTCTCCTGCAGCTCTGGGAGGTTTATAACGAGAGGAGGTGTGTTCGTACCTTCATCGGTGAGTACTTACTTAGCTCTTATTGTTCAGTTAATCAGCATCTCCTCTTCTTATTCATGGTTTGTTCATGTTTGAACAGGACACAGTAAAGCTGTTCGAGACATCTGCTTCAATAACTCTGGGACTCAGTTTCTCAGCGCTGGTTACGACCGTTACATTAAACTCTGGGACTCGGAGACCGGTGAGACATTAGCTCCAGAAAGTATGTTCAGAATATTTGAGTGATTGCGTCTCATTGCTCTTTCTCTTGTGCATCAGGGAAGTGCATTGCTCCTTTCACCAACCGGAAGGTTCCCTACTGCGTCAAGTTCAACCCGGACGAGGACAAGCAGAACCTCTTCGTGGCTGGGATGTCAGATAAGAAGATCATTCAGGTGTGGTACAGAGCATCAGGAAACATGAGAACTTCCTTTTTCCCATGTTTCAAGTGCTTCCCTTAATACATATATAAGCACTTTATTCATTAAGACAAAGTGAATTATTTTGATGGTTCTTTGTAAATTTAACGCTGATTGACCTACAATCGGTTTTGTTTCCCTTCAGTTCGATGTTCGCACCGGGGAGGTGGTGCAGGAGTATGATCGGCATCTGGGTGCCGTGAACACAATCACGTTCGTGGATGAGAACCGTCGCTTCGTGAGCACCTCGGACGACAAGAGCCTTCGCGTCTGGGAATGGTCAGATTTATTATTTACCATAGGCTTTAACCGGGGTCAAAGGTCACCATTGACTTATAATGGCAAAGGAAGGGCATCAAAATATCTTTAAGATGTGAGCTCACAGAGAAATGTTTTTATTAGTGCTGTCAAGCGATTAAAATTTCTGATCTAATTAATTACCGTATTTTTCGGCTCATAAGACGCACATAATTTTAAAAGAGGAAGATCTAGAAAAAAAAGATTCTGAACCAAATACTTTTGTAAAATATTTTATATCAACTGTGTTGAAGTTAACAGCCAAACATGTAACATGAACAGACAGTAAACAGTAAAAGTAACAAAAAAAGGCTGTAATGTTTTTCTTTGCCCCCACTCATCATTCTAAAGTCCACCATTCGTTATCATCATCACTGTTCCAGTGCAACATTGCCTCCACATTAGTAATAATAGCTAGTAACATTGTCACTACATTAGTAATAATACAGTGGTTCTCAACTTTTTTAGTCGAGCCCCCCTTTAAACATTGAAAAGAATGTAAAAGATATAAAATAATAATTATTTAATAATTAATTAATTAATAACTATTTTAATGCAAAATAAATGTAACTACTCCTTAATGTTAAATAATTCATTATTTATAGCTTATTTAAGTGGCAATTCGGTTGCATGGTGTTAAGATATGATCCTTATGCGCTCTTACCTGGTTAGCAACACTACCTAATTGCAGAGCACGTTACTTACGTTTGTTATCTCGTATGTACATGTGTGAGATGTACCGTTGAGGGATGATTTGAGTTTGAGTTTATTAAAGGAGAGTTTCAATCATTGAGAGCGTTTTGTGGCATTGTGGGAAATGTAGTTTTTTTTCTCGTTTTCGTTACGACCGCGCTATGGCAGAGATGGGCGATGACGTCAGCGCGCAGCGCTGGGTGTACAAATATGGCCGCGGCTTCGGCCTAGCTCCGGAGCTCTTACGCCTCTCATACGGCCGTGACCGGACTTCGCGGCGTTCTGCATTCGGTCTATAAGACGCACCAACTTTTCCCCCTCAGTTTTGGGGAAGAAAAAGTGCGTCTTATGAGCCGAAAAATACGGTACATGGTATGGCGATTAATTAATTGCACATACATACAGACATTACAAGAAGCAGTTTTTTTTTTACCATTTATTATTGACAGCAAACACCTAGATAGTTGTGATTACTCATAGACGTCCAGTGATCTCTGGTTAAAGCTAAGCTGAGTTGAGCTGTCCTCTTTTTGATATTTTTTCGGTGTCATACAGCTGATTTATTCTAGAAACTACTGTGCCTCTTGACGGTAGTGTGTTGGGTCGGAGGCAGCGATTCGAAAAGCATCCACAAGCCCCTTGTCTTCCACAACATTAACAGACCTACAGTCCACTGCAATCAATTTAGACATCGCATTTGTTAAAGATTGCGATGTAGACTTACTTAATTTGCGGTGACTTGTATCAGTCAGCGTCGTTTGGGGGAGCTTGCTGACTGTCGCAGCAGGGGGTGAGGTGACTATCGAGCTCGCTAAAACATGATTCTCCACTAGCATCTCTTTTGTATTTAAAATGGCCCTTTAGCCGGCCATGCAGTTCTTCGTCCTTTTCCTTTGGCATCTTGTTAGTTTTGTTATTAGCTTGCTGCAGCTCTACAATGTGTAGTTACAGATCTGTAGGGGGGCGGGGCGCGCTAATTGTGTTAAAAATATTAACGTGTTATTTTTTTCTGTGCTTAATTAATCTAATTAACACGTTAAATTCCCAGCCCTAGGTTTTTTTATATATATATATATATATATATATATTACACACCCATATATTTGGGTGTGTAAACAATGCATGTAACTCAAGACAAAGAAACTATTTAAATTAAATTTCTGATTGGTTATTGAAATTTTGTTTAACTTGTAAAACAGACTTTCTCATGTAAACAACATACCATCAATATCCTCCAAATTAACTGTTGGCTTGAAAGCCACATTTATTAATGTATATAAATTTTTTTATCACAAAAACAAGTATTCGAGCATTAGAGAGAGTGTGCTTAAACTCAAACTGTGCTTTGTTTTGGTATCAGGGACATTCCGGTGGACTTCAAGTACATCGCTGAGCCCAGTATGCACTCGATGCCTGCAGTCACCCTGTCACCCAATGGTGAGTGTTCAGTGGAATCTTGTTTGCTGAGCTCTGCCTCGGCTGCATCTCATTCTGCAGGTACTGCTCCTTGAGTCTTTCTGAGTTCTCGCTCTTCCTGTGTCTCAGGTAAATGGCTGGCGTGTCAGTCGATGGACAATCAGATCTTGATCTTCGGTGCTCAGAACCGCTTCCGACTCAACAAGAAGAAGATCTTCAAGGGTCACATGGTTGCGGGTTACGCCTGTCAAGTGGGCTTCTCCCCGGACATGAGGTCAGCAACCCATGGAGAGAAAGATTATCAATTTCTTCCCAGTTTGTTCAAGGCCCTCCTCTATTTGTGTCATCTGGGGCTTAGAGATGGATATGAATCCAGAATAAATTTATCAATCTTTTATTTCTTTCACCACAAACACAGACAAGGGAAGACGGGTCATTGTTGAGAAGTAGCATTTTGGAAACTGGAAAGTTGGCTGAAAAAATGCCCACATGGTCCACTAGAGGCCATAACTCTCACTCAAAATCTTGTTCTCACTGGAGAGTTGTTTTGTCTCCAACAACGGCATCGTGACGAGATGAGGAGAACGGAGCCGAACGGAGGAGAAAATAAACCCATGGTCACCAGCTCCAGCTTATTGCCATCATTAATCAGTCATAAATTAAAAATAAACTTAAAAATATATAAACTTAAAAATAATTTTAGGATTAAAATTTACGCCCCCTCCCACACACACACATAAAATGTACTCTCCAAGTTGACTATTTAAAAAAAAAAAAGTCCTTAAAAGTCGTTTTTCTATCTCTAAAATTGACACCAAAAGACTATAGCATAAAAATCATTCCCACCTGAAAAAAATGTCAACTTCAAATCGCAGCTAACTAAAAATATTCATAAAAATATATTAAAAACAAGTTTGTCAAAGCAAATTTGGAAAAACATGGAATTTTAGAAAGTGCCTTGTCATGAGTAAACGCAGGTAAATTATGTTTTAGGTCAAATATTTAGAAAAATGTGTGTTTATATTTAAAACCGAGCATTTTAGGGTTATAAACACTCCTTTATTGATGTTCCAGGGCTGTCGTGAGTAAAGGAGAATGTTTAAAGCTGTGTTTCTAAATGACAACTCCCCATTCTCTCTAACTCTTAGCTATGTGGTGTCCGGCGACGCGGATGGGAAGCTCAACATCTGGGACTGGAAGACCACCAAGCTCTACCATCGGATCAAAGCTCACGACAAGGTGTGCATCAGCGCAATCTGGCACCCGCATGAGACCTCCAAGGTTATTACCTGTGGCTGGGACGGACAGATCAAACTCTGGGACTGACCTCTCACATGGACTGTACTACCTGTGCTCGGCTCTCCAGTGAGGGTCAGAGCAGATAAACGGCTGGCATCCAGCCTCGTATCTCGAGTTTTACGATGATTCTCTCTTTTAGTGGATGCTTTGGTCTCACGTTTCTGTTTTTCAAAATAATAAATGATGCTTTTATGTCACAGCCTGCTTGTTTTATGTGCAAAGTTTGACAATGAAACTGAAACTCTGGATGTGTTCTATTGTGCGTCAACTATTCCACTACTGCAGTTACATAAACTTGATCAGAAAACTGGTTTGTCTGCTCACTCTTGGAGTCGTAAATAGACAGTATTTGTTTTTAATCCACTATATTTCTCTTTAATTGGTATTTTTTTAAATGATAAAAGTCAGTACTAATGCAGTTATTATTAAAATGTGCAGATACATATACACACAACATAAGTTTAAAAGAAGTATTGAAGGAGGCAATTGCAAAACCTTGGATATTGTCATGGATTTGGATTCTGATATGAAGACACGCTCTATGTACAGGTGGTTTTTGTTGACGGGTGTAAGATTCTGCAGAGATCAGTTTCCAGCAGGTCTGGAGTGTGTGAAATAAAGTCCATCACTGCACTTTTGGGGTCAGTGGCATCATGTGTGTGTTTGCTCAAGGCTTTCTGATCAAACATGCTCTCATTAATCAATTCCTGACAGTGATTGGTCGAGCATCTGCTGACTCCTCTGGCTGAACTTTATATCCTGAGCTCAGCTCTGAGGAACACCAGACTGATGGTGACGAGTAGAAACATGCGGCTGCTTCTGATGATGATCGTGTTCGTCTCCTGCCGTGAGTACCAGAGGATCAGGGGCGTCAGATTATAGTTTAGAAATGTTAACAGCGGTGTAAAAGTGACTTTTTTTTTTCCTGTTGAGCCATTAATTTGTCTATTTAAGTAATAAATCATATTTATTACGGAAGCAATGACAAAATAAAAGTCATTTGTCCCGAAAGAGCTCTTTTTCCCTTTTGTTTACTTTTTTCCTGTTTTTATTTTTTCATTTGTCATTTATAAATAGTTTGGTTTCTTTAGATCATGTAACATGAACTTTTAAGTTTCAATGTTTATGATTTTACTTTAAAATATTTTGAAAATAAAGTTTCGTATTATTTTGACGTTTTTGTTAGGCTGTAATCCCTTTTTACGTTTTTTTTCCAATTAGATATTTTTCTAGGTTATTATTTTTATTTTGTTATTTTATAACTTTTTTTTCCTCATATATATATATATATATGATAGAACAAGGAAACTGAAACACTATCAGTGCAGAGATAAAGGTTTATCAGCTGTATGTTTTTGACATATCGATTAATTTCCAAACATATATATCTGTGTTCAGGTTCTGAAAGACCTTTTTCGTTGGGTGGTGTTTGGAAATAAATCGATATGTCAAAAACATAGAGCTGATAAACCTTTATCTCTGCACTGATAATCTTTCAGTTTCATTGTCCAAACTGTGCATGTGCTCCAAAGATGAAGAGTGTTACCTTCTAACACAATCTAGAACAAATAAACATAATTTTCTCCCATTTTTTCAAAGACTGAATAACTCGAGCAGGTTTTAGCTTTAGTGAACACTTTTGTTTTCTGTTGCAGAGGCTCAGGACACAGGGGGGCCGTGCTGGAGTAAGTTCCTCTCTTTTAAGTCATCCTGTGGTTGGTAGGAGTTTTAACTGACCTTCTCTGCTGCTTCCAGTGTCAGACAGATTCAAACCTTTCAAGAGATATGAATATTTCTACGAGAGCCAGTCGTTCAATGCCTTGAACGGTCAGACCAACGGCCCAAAGTCCAGCTGCAAGGTCCGGGACACCCACTCTTACTGCAAACACGCAATCTTCACATGCTTCCATCCAAAGTCTCCTGCAGATCACACAGCCAACAGCAGAGGATGGACAGTGAAACTGAAACACCTCTAGGCCGTTGCTGCATGATCTGATGTCTTGGTCTGTTTCAGGTGGAGCTGTCCTCTCCCGGCTCCTGCAGGTTTGTTCTCCACACCAGCGACTGTAAACTGAACGAAGTGATGACGAGGACGAGCGGAGAAGATCAGGAGATGTCTGGAGAAGCTTCCAGAACTCAAGAGGAGTTCAGCAGAGCCATGGAGAAGTCTCTGCACCTGACACCCCACTTTTCACTCAATCTCCCTTTCATTTTGTCTATATTTGTCCAGTTTTCTTCAGCACATATCTAAAGCTACAATATGTCCTTTTTATGTTTCTGGTGGTTTGTGGGTTTCAGATTGTCATTAATTTTTAGACAGGGACTATTATTATTATTTCATGAAGAAAGAAGCTCCTAATCAAAACATCTTAAATATACATGAATAAACTTGTGATGTGTGTAAGAAAATAACCCCCACAGCTCTTCTTTCATTTATCTACTCATCTTTTGAGTGTTTTTTATACAATTAAAAAAATTAACTTTATTTGTTTATTATAAAATAAATGTATTTATATATGTATTTTCAATCTATACTTTTACCTTTATTTTATCTTGTTTTATTTTTTTTTTATAGGTTTGTTAATATTTAATGCTTTAATTCCTTTGCTTTAATTTTATGTTTTAAATTCAATTTTAGATTTGTTTCCTGTATGATTTTGCTTTTAAGTAGTAATTTTTTCGATAATTATAACAAATCAAGTTAACCGGTGTTTTTTTTTAATTTTTATTATAGTTTAGCTTTTATTTTTAAGTTTATATTTTGATAACTTTTTTTTTTTTAATTTGATGCTTAAAATTAAATTTTTGGACGTAATTTTTAGACAGGGATAATTTTTATTATTTAAATTACTTTTAAATCAATGTTAATTGAAATATTATTATTACTATTGCTATTATTATTATATAAATATAATATAATTTTTTTTTAAGTGATGTTTTAACAGTTTTTTTGCAGCTGGCTGATTACTGATCTACTCTCTACCCCCCCCCCTCCAATTCTCTCCAGGCATCCTCTGAAGTTCATCATGGAGGGAGAGGATGTGATTCGTCTGTTCCCTGCGAAGGACGAACTAACCAACATCCTAAACTTCAAGAGAGGAATCATCTCAGCCCTTGCTGTTCCACTGATCCAGGAGGACAGGAAACGCAAGACGGTCCTTGTCACATTTAATTATTCAGCTTGTGTTTTCATTAAGAGAGAAGATAATTGAAGGGTGATGGGGTAGTGACATACGGAGGTTTTGAATAGCACCAGATCCATTTTCACCACCATTTAAAACTTATAAAATAATAATCTAGATGTCAGCTCCAGTGTTTTGGACAGGAATACTCTAAAGCCATTGAGACCTTTTCTTCTGTGTCTCCAGCCGTCCATCTATGGACTGTGTGAGACAGAGACCAAGGTGACCCCTGGAGAGCACTCGGTGTCACTCCACAGGGATCTAAATAACTGTGATGAGTTCCGTGCCGTCCAAGACCACACCAGCCCCCTGGCCCTCTTCACAGGCATGGTGAGACCACCCTTCTTCATGATCGTCTATGATATTATCTGAAACACAGAGAAATCAAAACATCCCATGTTTATTCCTGAAGCATCATACCCTGGCGCAGCTGATCCAGAGCAACCAAACCTGCCGGTACGAGTTCGACAAAGAGCATGGACATCTGAGCTACGGAGTGTGCACCGAGAGGCATCTACTTCTGCCTTTTTCTAACATGTGAGCATTGATGTAGAAGTCTGGTTGTGTCATTGATTCAGTGAAGAACTGGGTTCAAACCTGGATAAGAAACATTCTTTGGGAGACAACTTCTTGGTGTTTACTTATTGCTTAAATCAGAACAAAGTTCTTAGGGCCCAAGCACGAAATGTTGTCCTAGAACCAGGTGTGGTTAAACGATGAAATGTGCTTCACCTTTAACACAGATTTGGATTCTCTAACTCTTCAGCGCCACCACTAGTCAAAAGTGGCACTTACAACAATGGATCCAACGTTTCAAGAACAACTGACAGATCTTTATGAAACTTTATGTGTGTTTTTACCTTGGCCCCTAAGATCACTTTGTGGCAGCACCGCCTTGTGGTCAAAAGAGGAAGTGGTATTATGAAAATTAAAGTAACTTTCCTTGATTTTTGCGGAGAAAATTAAAGCCGAATTCACCAAAACCTACTTTTTTAAGTGTCTCCTCACCAAATTTGAATCACATTCTCTTCAGAAAAGTGATGAAAAGTAATGTATTTGATATAGCAAGAACTTCTGATTTTCCTTTAGCGCTATGTGGTTTTGTCAAACTGAATCTGAAGTTGTATTTTAGCAACAGTTTGACATTTCTGCACCAAACTCTGAGTCACCAGTCACTTCCTCAGATTTATCAGATTTCACGGAGCAGGATGTGTAACAGTTAAGGCACTCACAGTGAATACTCAAACCATTGTTGTGAGGTTGTATCTCAGCAAAGCCTCTATGTTTTGAAACCACACTTGGTGGATGTTTTAATAACCACTTTCTGAGGGTAAATCCATAGTTTGAACACAGCGCCCTATAGTGGTTTGGAGATATTGCGAAGTAGTCCTTTGGGTTTTTGCTCTATGTGTAAATCAAATCACAAGAGCACTACCTATAGGTCAACATCTAAAAACCTTTTGCTGCTGCTGGAGTTCATCTAAGTGCTTTGCATTTATTTTTAGATTTGACACCAAAGCAATGACATAAAAACCCTTAAAACACATTACTCAGCTAATCATGATTCATTTAGAACTAAAACTTAAGGTGCTGGAAGAAGCAGGAAGTAGAGTCCCAGAAGATCCACAGATTGATCCACACTCAGAGTCTGTACATCTCCTTCACTAGAAGAAATAATACTTTGGTTAGTGAGGATGTTTCAAGGGTTAGCTGGAGAACTGAGACTCTTTTGGTTTGTCCAGGGGTCATGGAGTGAAGAATTCTGGGAAGCAGATTTTAACATTGAAAGCAGTTTCTGACGAGGACAGCAAAGACTTTGAACACGGTGAGAGAAAACACTGTTTTTCCACCATTTCACCCGAGACTAAATTTAAGTTGATCCTCACAGACCAGTCCATGATGAAACCCCTCCGCATGGATTACATTGTGGACAAGAACCCCATTCAGAACCCTGAGGAGGCTCTGAAACTTTTGGAGGAACTCCATGGTCACTCCAAGAGCAGTTCTGAACACAAAAGATCTCTCTTGGCTTTCAAACTCATCTCTACCTTGCGAAGGATGGAGAGAGAGACCCTACTGAACCTTCTTCCCCGGGCTCTCTCGCTGTCTCACTCTCTCACCTATCAGTTTCTGCTTCAGTGTGGCACCCCAGAATGCACTGGGGCCCTCGTCAAGAGCGTGGGCTTGCTGGAGGATTCAGATGGGGAGAAGGAGGCTATGGTGTATGCTGTGGGGATCATCTCAGCTTCCTCTCCAGAGCTGGTGAAGGAGGTGTTGGAAGTGGTGAAAGCTAAACCAAACAAAGCTGTGTTCTACGCTCTCAGTTACACCATCAGGAGGTGAGGACTCAGGCACAGAAGAAGAAGCCACCCCAAGAAAGAAGAGGTTGATGAGAACTAGATGTTCTGTCTGATTTCAGGCTGTACGAGGCGGAGGGAGTGAGCCCAGAGGTCCAGGCCACAGCTCAGTTCTTCCATCAGGAGATCGGGGACTGCTCAGGAGACCAAGAGCACCTCTATTTGTCACTCAGGGTGCGTTTGCTCTGATTCCTTCACCCTCCATAGAGCTGGAGAAACTAGAGAGTAAGATGACGGTGAGAGATGCCCTGTGCTCCTTCAATTTAACCCTGTGTCATGTTGCAGGCGATGGGGAACATGGCGACGGCTCTGTTCTCGGCTCTCCCGGATCTGCACTCAAGGGTCTCTGAGTGCATCAATCATCCCGGAGCCTCGTCTGCAGCCCAGCACGCAGCTGTTCAGATCTACAGACGGAGCCCCATCCCGGAGGAGGTGAGTGGGATACTCCAATCTACTTCTAGACAAGCTCAGAAGTCCATCTCAAACCAGACGATAAACTTTACAAAAATAGTGTATACATTTGCTAAAAATAACACTTAGACAAGTTGAAATCAGGTGCTTCCTGTTCTACAGCTTCACTGAGTCTACACAGCTCTGCTCCTTCCAAAGTACCTCCCCTTTAAAAGAAAAATCCACCCTCTCTCCACTTCTGCTTACATTGGATTACTTCAAGCCACGCCCTCTTTTTGATACTTTTTGCAGGAGTTAGGAGTACACCCAAAGATTCTGGAGGATTTGTAAACTTTTATCAATCGATCCCCAAACATGAAACTGTGAGGCTCGGTGTGTTCACCGATGGCTTTCCGTGGGTTTTAAAGATGATCTGGTGCTGTCTCAGAGCCGGCCGGTGCTGATGCAGGCGCTCCTGGAGAGATCGGGGAGCATCCAGAAGAGAGTGGCAGCGTATCTAACACTGATGAGGAACCCAAAGCCCGCTGAGCTTACTCGCCTCTCTGAACTGCTGGAGATGGAGGAGAACCCTCAGATCAGGAGCTTCATCATCTCTCACATCAGCAGCATCCTCGGCTCCTCCACAGCAGAGACACAGGAGTAAGTTTGTGCCCTTTCTGTCGAGGTGCCAGAAAGTTATTTTATACTTTCGTGAGCTGGTTTTGTCTGGGTCTCGCTTCATTCAGCTAATTTACATGGGTTTTAGGTCATTTAGGCTAGTTTTAGCTGGCTATAGATTATTTTAGCTGGTTTAGACTGGTTTGAGCTGATTTAGACTGTATCACTTGTTTTTGTTTGGTTTATGCTGGTGTGGGTTGTTTTAGCTAGATTTGGCAACTTTAGGCTGGTATAGGTTATAGCTGGTATGAGCCGGTTTTGGTTAATATGAATTTATATATGGTTTATATCGTTTTAGCATTATTTGGATAAGTATGAGCCGATTAGTTTTTTTTTTGGTTTGATTTGGTTCAGGCTACTATGGGGTGACGTGGCCTGGTTTATTCTGATTTACCCTTGTCTAGGTTTTTATCTGGTCTCCGTTGGTTTGAGCTGGATTGGGTTGCTTTTAGGCTGGTATTGCATGTTTATAGTTATGCTAGTGTATGTAATTTAAACCGGATTAGGCTGGTGTAAGGTGGGTAAGCTGTTGTAGGGTGGTGTGAGTTGGTTTAGACTAGATTGGGTTAGCATGAGCTGGTTTAAAGTAGCTTGAGCTAATCTATGCTGGATTGGGATGGTTTAGGCTTGTATTATTCTGTTTTAAGTTGGTCTAGGTTGGTTTGACTGGTTTAGACTGGTTTGAGTAGGTTTGATAAATAGTGGCCAAATAGGTTTGTCTGAGCTTGTTTAAGATATTTGAGGGGTTTAGTCTGTTTTAACTGGAATAGTTTTTAAACTAGTTTGAGCTTGTTTAGGCTAATATAAGATAGTTTATGCTAATTTGAGCTATTGGCTTTCTATGATCACTGAGAACCAATCAAGTCTCAGCAGCTGATTTTCTAGTTTTTCTCACTATCTCTAGCTTAAGGCAGGAGGTTCTAAATGCCTTTCAGAAGAACGAGATTGGCCGCCTGGCGCTGTCCTCGCAACACCTCTCTAGACACTACAGCCTGGGATCTCTAGAGGGGAACTTCCTGTTTGAGTCTGAGCGGAGCCTGCTGCCAAAAGAGATTATGCTGGAGATGAGTCTGGATGCTTTGGGGCTGGAGATGGACCTGATTGAGGTACAAGATTTTTCCACTTTGAGTTCCAAGATCGTTCTCACAGACAGCTCAACATTAAGAGTTAAATGTCGAGGTCCGCATCTGCAAATCACCCTAATAGTCTTTATAGACCCTAACAATCTCTTCAGTCTGATGATGGTGAGAGCAGGAATTGAGTTTGTATGCGCAAATCTGTCTTCTTCTAGATTGGTATGGAGGGGGAAGGCTTCGAGCCTGTGGTGGAAGCTCTTTTTGGAGAGGACGGGTTCTTCCCAGACACTGTAATGAAGAGCATCTTGTTTGCTATGGATAGGATGCCTGAGGAGCTCAATGAGATCATGGACAACATGCTGCCTGTCATCAACAACCTCAGGAAAAAGAGACAGGTATTACAGGAGCTGCTCAGCGGAAGGCTTGTATCTGACATTCAATCCTGACTCACCTTTCTGTCCTGCAGGTCTCTGAGAACGTCCTGGAGGACATTAGCCACAACCTCAGCAAGCTTCTGCAAGAGCTAAAGAGCCAGAAATCTCCAGAAGCCATGGTGTACCTCAAGCTTTTCGGAGCTGAACTGGGATATCTGGATTTGAAAGATGTAAAAATGCTAGGCAGTCTCCTTCAGATGATCCCCAGAGACGTGAGATCCCTCCACAGATTCTTTATCGATGTGTTACAGATTCTCCTGCTGGCTAACTTTGTTATTCCAACAGTTTCCGAAGCGTCTCTTTTCTAGTCTGGACCATGAGCTTTTCCTCCACTACGTCTTCATGGACAATGAGTTTCATCTGCCCACCGGTACTGGCTTTCCTCTCCGAGTCGCTGTGTCTGGAACTGTTGCTCCTGGGGTCAAGGGAGGGTTGAAGCTGAGTCCTGGGAAGGTGAGAATCTCTCCTTTAGAGCTTCTAGAGTTCTAAACTCAGCGATATTACAACAGAGACTTGTGTTCTAGGGAGACTTCTCGTTCCTTCTTTCGGCCGGGGTGGCATTAGTGGCTGAGTTTGGGGCTCATTTCCCAGACTACGTTCACTGTGGATTGGGGATGTACACTAATGTCCATCTGGAGAGCGGCGTCACAGGGAAGGTCACCTGGAGCTCTAACAAACTCAAACTCTCCATTCTACCTCCTGAGAAGCCCCATGAGATCTTCAGCATCACGTGAGGCGACTCAGATGCGGTCCTCTGAATCGATGCTGCTCAGCATTAAAGACTATTCTTCTCCATCTTCAGAAATGTCAGGACATCCTTTGCTGGTGAGAAGATGGAGCTTGTTCCTTCCAGTGGCCCGGATGTTGATGGGAAGCCGTGCACTCCTACTTTTGCTGGATTGAGATTGTGTCAAACTGTGGCTTATCCTGAGTCCGTCACAAATGCTCCATACTTCCCTCTTTCTGGAGACAGCAGGTACTGAAACCACCCAACCTTATTGTACTGGTATTATTCTGATTCAATAATGGAACCTCAGCACATTAAGCACCTGTTTTACTATAGTAACACACATTGATTTCACTTATTGATGATGAGTCAACCTTCAAGGCTCGTAAACTGATTGAGCTCTGATGCAAATCTAACCAATAGCAACTACTGTCATGGGTCTGAATAACACTAATAATTTAAATCTTTTATAAAATGTTAACACTTTCAGATTGTTTACATACCTCAAATACAACAAGTTTCCCTCTACTTGTAGGCCTTCTTGACCTTCTTAAATTTCTTCTGTTTTAGGCACTGAATCTGTGAAAACACAAATACAGCTTACTGCTTGTAGTTTGAAGTTGTAGTCCCACGAGAGCAACAAGCTAATTCATTCCAAACATGTCACCTTTAAATCATCACCAATACTTTTCCAGTCTCAAATTTGTTGCTTATCAGGGTACATCCAAACTTTTCGTGAAGGATAGATGATTTCTCATACCTTTAGTTCTTGAAATATGAATTGCAAACTTGATGGCTTTACCATGCTGCATCCCATCTCCAAACAGAAAACTACTGATTGTTTCAGTCACTTCCAGTTGTAGTTCTGTAGCATTCCAGCTAGCATGGTATTTACTCCAACATGAATCCATCTCTTTACAATGTCCAAACCGTTCACAATTCTCCTCGAATTGACGTTTTAACTGAAACCAACTTCCAATCACAATTCCAGTGAGACATACATTGTGCTGAATGATGCTTAATTGCTCAAAAGGATAACGTTTTTTCACTTAAATGTTGTGTAGTTATCAGACTCTCAGCAACACTCCAGGCAGCTAACATCATGCACTTCACCCCATGGCCACGCCCTAAAATATGTTTTATAGTGTTAAACTTGTACTCAACAGTGTAACCTAAGTTATTTTAGATTTTGGAGGCCTTCACTTGAGGTGTCAGTATATTTATATTTTATTGAAATAATTACAGTTAAATGTCTTAACACCAAAAAACATTAAAATCGCCTGAAAGCAGGTTTCTGAGACACTGTGTTCCAAAACTGCATAAACAAGAACACCCCCCTTAAAAAAGAACTAATTTAATCAGTGTCTCAATGTACAAAAGAACAATTTCTAAACTTTTCTCAAGGCTGAGTTTTATTGTGAACATATTTAATTCCATCACATAAAATTACGTTTAATAATCAAACGTAGATCACAACAACTTCAGTTTTACTCAAATTGGTTGACGCAAAAATGAATACACTCTGCAACAAAAACAACTACATCTAGTACATCTTGTACGAGCACTGTGATGTTTAAGGACGGGCACCAAGTCTTCTAGTCAGGGAAATAACAAGTTGGCGACATATTGCTGGATCTTTTTCCATTCTTCAGGAAGTACCTGTTACCGAAATATTACATACCCTTTTATTATCACAGACAAAAGTTTATTGATGCATTAGGATAAACAGAAAAAGCATTTTCAGTCACCTTGAACGTGAACCTGAACGTTCTCTCTCTCTCTCGTGTCAGTCTGTTGCATTGGTCTAATAGAGGCCAAAAGCTCATATACAACCTCTTAAAAGCAGTCTTCACACAAGAAGCACATCACCCCATGAGTCACAGTGACACGCTAGAAAGTTAGCAAAACATTATTTAGTATCATCATTAATATTAACATTATTTGTAATGCTTGCAATTTTCTATCACAAACCTTTTTTAGAGCCTTGATGTGGGATGGAAAGCGATGCTCAACCTGTCGCTTCCTAAGAGTATTTTGTAATATAGTTGATTCTGAAAGGAAACGAAGGGTTTTCTGCAAAGTGTAGGAAGAGTTATTTTCGTGATTCACAGGCTTGATTTTAATTTTCATTCATTCATTTTCATACCCGCTTCTTCCCTTTCGGGATCACGGGGGTCTGCCTATCTCCAGCACACATTGGGCGAGAGGCAGGGGTACACCCTGGACAGGTCGCCAGTCCATCGCAGTTGATTTTAATTTATTGTTTTACATTTTAAATCCAGCTATTTACACAAATTTGACCAATGATAGGACTTCTGCAGCATATTAGATCACTATGAAGTAAAATTTGCAGTCTAAGAAAACATGAGCAAAGCTCCAGCATCAGGAGCATTGTGATGGAGATAAAAGTGAATAAAAGCACACCATTCCCCTCTCAGAGAAAAAACTGTATAAACAAAATAAACCTTGAGGAAGATACCAACAGAAGGGGCTTCAGGGTTTCACCCGATGATCCACTGTTGGTAGTTAAAGAGTTAAATGGTTTAGTGATAAATCGATAAATGTATCTAAATAAAGCTTTTGTTTATTTATTTCTTCATTATTTCATCTCTTCCGTTCATGATTAGTTATAAGCTCATGCTTCACCCGTCTGGAACCGTCTCTGAATACTCTGCAGATATCAGCTACTCAAACAAGGATGAGGAACACAAGCTCACGTTTGCTTTAAAAGCTGAAGGTACGAGATGTTTAGAGCTCAGTCATATGGAAAGAACAAGTTTAATCCTTTCTTGTTTTCCCACCAGGATCCGATCTGGAGGCTCTGAGCACAGTAGTCCTCAACACAAAGCAGGGCACTATTGACCTGTCGACTACCATCAAGGCTTTTCTGCTACATTATGAAGCTTCTGTGAAAGTCAGAAGACAGAAGTTATCTCTGGAGGTGGAGAGCGACCTGAAACTGCCAGGAACGACGTCTGTTCAGAGACTGCTCCTCAAACACGGTATGGCTGGAGCGTTTTTCAGGATTAGAAAGTTAGTTACAGTTAGTGAAGATGATCTCAGGGTTCTGCCAGGGTTCTACTCTTCATGATGGAAAAAAATACTTACGATGTACTTAAAACACTGACTTCTTTATTTTGTTCAGTAAAATTGATAAAATGATCTTCTGACTTTCTGTTAGTCCTGAACTTCTTTAGTCCTGTACCTATTTAAACTATAGGTATTATAGTTTAAATCATTAACACTGATTATCATTTTTGTATTTCATAATTTATTTTATTGATCATTCATGTTTTAGTCAACTATTTCCTCTAATGTATTAATTGAAATATGTTTTGGGTAATATGTGTGTAATTAGATTTTCCACCATTTTTCCCTGATCTATGCTAATGCATATTATTATTCATTCATTCATTCATTTTCCAACCTGTTTATTCCCTTTTTGGGGTCCCGGGGGTCTGTCTGTGCTTATCTCCAGCAAACTTTGGGCGAGAGGTGGGGGTACACCCTGGACAGGTTGCCAGTCCATTGCATATGCACCCCTAGATTATTCAATTAACCTAATCACGTGTTTTTGGGATTGTGGGGGAAACCGGAATACCCGAAGGAAACCCATGCAAGCACAGGGAGAACATGCAAACTCCTTCCAGGAAGGTCACCGACAAGCCTCAAACCTACAACCTTCTAATTAATAATTTAATCTACAATATTATAAGGATCTTCCAAAATTCCTCAATTTAAGTTAAATAAACAAATAAAAATATTTGTTGGTATTCAATTCATGTTAAATGCAAAGTAAAGTTTAACGTTTTGTTCTAATATATCAAACTAATATATCAAACATTTAATATATTTACTAAAATATTAAAAATAGGCTAAAACATGGCGAGTACTTTCCCTCTCCTATATATAAAATTACAACATTAAGGATGTTGGAGCTTTCCTCACACTTATACCAATGTTAAACTTTAACTCTACAATATAACATCTATATTTTTATGTAAGTTCTTTTAGATTTCAGAGGACTTTACTTAAAGAAAGACCAGGAGCCAGATAGCCATCAATATATTTATATTTTATTGAAATAAATTACAGGTAAATGTCTTAACAAAAAAAAATATTTATATTCATTTTCTAGAATATTGTGATGTTTTTCTGATACCTTTAAGAGATGTTATTGATTTGCTCCTTTTGTATCAATTGCATTCTTCACTGCAACAGTCAATGTTTTTTGTTTAAATTATTATTGATTTATTTTATTTTCTGATCCTAACTAATAGTGTTTAATTAGAAGAACAGTCAAGTAAATAAACCAGTTTTGGTCTATAACCTAATGTAGGCATAAATCAATATGTTTTTAGCAATGAACTTACATAGATAATTAGCATAGTGTTGCCATAAATACTATTACTTAAATCAAAAAATGATTTAATATTTTAGAATGCTTGTCTGTTTCATCTTTATATATATTTTTAAATGTCATTTTATTTGACTAATTATTCTAATAATATTTAAATGGTTTGTGTTTTAAATATAATAATTGCTTTGTAAAAGTCTGTACAGGACAAAGAAACTGAAACACTCTGAAACTATACACCTGCTGACGATCAACTGACCCTGTTTCAGTTTCTTGGTCCTCTTTCATGACCTTCTTCTTGAGAACATTTTATTCTGTTTACTTCCCCTCATCTTGTGAGTTATGTGTGATTTGGATCTTCTCAGATTTTTCTTTGGACTCGGGGAAAGAGAGGTTCGAAGCTGAGTTTAAATCTGAATTTAACTCAGAAGTTCGTCGGATCAATCCCTTCATAGGACCAGTGGAATACCTCATCAATAGCTTTTTTGATCAGAGAATGGGTCCCAATGAGGTACAGGTCCGTGAAATCCTGGACAAATTAACCAGGGTAAGATCACCTTTATTGTTGGTGTTTGAGGCCTCTCTGACGTTTTTAGATTAAACAAGTTTCATCAGAGGTGAAGGCGTTATGCTTCACGGATTTGGTTTTAAAGTGTTTTGAAGAAATCTAACAGCAATACACACAAATCAACACAAATTTATGCTTGTGACCTTGAAGATGTTTTACTGTTTTTTTTTTCAGTTTTGGGGCGTTCCTGCCATGATGGCGATCAATGTTCCTCAAAACCTCTACTTGAACGTGTGAGTCCTCAACAGATGATAAAATTGCAAAGTTCATCTTTATAATGCAGAATAAATAATTAATATATTAGGATTGTGTGGGAAAGTCATTTAACTATAATGAACTATAACACCAGTAAAGTACTCAAAGCACTATAGAATATTTGTATGATAAAACGCATTATTGGTAATATGCAGTATAGCACTGTTGTATGTCATATTATCGAATCATAAACTAAACTATTTAATGTTTGGTACAATATAGTGTTTTATTGCATTGTTCATTATAGTGTAACATATGTTTTTATTCATAGTTTAGTGTAGTCAAGAGTAAAGTAGTGTTAAATTAAACAGTGTGTTCTAGTACAAGCGCTGTGATCAGAGCTGGCAGAGCAGTATGGGGACCTTAAACCACATTCCTGCAGCGAGCCTAACGTTTATTAAGAGCCCCAAACTTCATCGCAAGCTCCCTAAAGCTATGGCCTTGAAGACATTCGTTTGTTCCATCAAAATTTGTGCGGTTCAGATTTGTGATTCTCCGGTAACGCTCTCTCCTCTCATTGTCTGTGATTGACAGTTGAGTCAACCAATTAAAGAGCAAACACTGAGCCCGCCCCAGTGTCACTTGAAATTCTATTGGCTGAGCAGAATAACGAACTCTGCTGAATCCAATACTGTTTTCTTCTTTAATATGTAACTTTAATAGACGTCACACCGAACACGGTAATAATCAGTGTTGTATCATTTTAATGCACCTGGCAACGGGAAACGTTCATTTTTAAGAAGTTCTAATCTATCAAACGTGAAAGACAAGAACCGAAAAGTACACGGATTAAGCTAGAGCACACAATATTTATAAAAAACAATGTTGAATATTTGACTTAATTTAAATGGGTTTACAGGTGTCAATGTTTTTTAAGACATCGTGTAGAAGTAATAAAAATTGGTGGCTCTACTCCAGCGTTATTAATAACCTTTAAGCCGTCAAAACGATTTCCCCCGAATCCGTGACTCGTCCTTTTTCCGCCATTTTGAAATGCTCTCTTTGCCGAATTATTACCCAAATGTTTTTTGTTCCGTTTTTCCTGAAGTTTAGTTCAGATCAACTCATCTCCTGACCATACAGAATTCAAGATTTCGCTCGCTGTGTTGAATCGTTTTCGAGAGGCTTGCGAACAATTTCAACGTAATGCTAACTTAAGTTGTTGCAAGGCTAAAACTCAGTGACGCTTATCATCACCAAACTTGGTGTATGTTGGAACAACTATGATCTGAGATTGCACAAAGTGTTATGGGGATATGAAAAAATATGCATATCTTAACCAATTCATCATAAAATCCGTGTCAACTCGTTCAAAGAATCAAGTTGAGTCGAACCCTGTTTTACTATGTCGGCCATTTTTGATCTCTGTATTTTACTTTGACAAGAACTTTCTAGTAAAACGTTGCTTATTGTAATATAAAACAGTATTTTAAAGGGAGGAATTGTGTGCATTGTAAAAAAAATTCAATGTGCATTTTATTTCCACATTAGCACATTAAATATTATATTTAATTGCTGCACATTTTATTTAATTGCTACATTCTATAATCTACAACTGAAATTGTTTAAAGAGTGTAGATATATTTGTTCTTGTTCTTGATTGCTCAGAGTATAAAGCAGAGTTGGTGGGTCATCGAGACATTACATGTACTTTATTGTTTTCAACAGAGAGGCTGCTGCTAAATATGACTTTGGCCAGCTGGATTACGACATAGAGATTCCATTACCTTTTGGAGGAAAATCCACCAAAGACCTGAACTTTCCTACTCATATCTCCACCCCGAAGCTGATGGTACCTGAGCTGGGCTTGGAGTTTGATTCTAAAACCATGCATCTGCCAGAGGTTTTCATTCCTGCTGAAGTTATCGTGGCAGTGCCCATCTTCGACTCTTTAGAGGTCTCTGGTAAACTGAGCAGCAACATCTATGATGTAGAAACGTCACTATCTGCTGTCAGAGAGCCAGGAGCAGACGCCAGTTATTCAGCCAAGGTGGAGTTCTCTGGGACCAGTCCTGCTGAGCTCTTCTCGCTGAATCTTGAAGGTACAGTACATGAATAACGTAATCATCCTGAGTCTGTTTCATGCACTGTACACCACTGAACAGCTTTTGAAAACAAAGCTTAGAGCGTTCTGCTCAATCCAGCATTTCAAGTTTCAGTTACTGATGTTATCAAGGAGAAACCGAAATGGAAATTAATTTTTTTCCACTAAAGATTCAGTTCTTTTCTGTCTCGAGACGAAGTATTCTGAGACCTCAGAAGGTGATGAGGAAAGAACCACGACACTGGGATCATGCATCAACCAGTCACAAATTTATTGGCAGTTTGTTCAGGGTTTTTATACAGTTCAGATTGGTGGGTGTGAACGAAGTTTTTACAAGAAAAGGGACGTGGGACATCATGTACTTTTTGCAAAAAAATGCTGACTTCAGCTTTCCGGACTGGTGGGGGCGAGTGAGTCTCTTGAACTCAGGTCAGCCTGACCTTGGGCTTGTACACTCTTGAATGCAATGGAAAAGACTGTAGTGAAGAGACTATGGGTTTTCTGTATCTGAATGTCTGTATTTCCATCACAGGGGGCTTCAAGTATGAAGGGAGGCACTAGAATAAAAGTCAAATTCCCCTTTAGTATAGATCATTGAATCAGATTTTAACATTTCAGTATAAAAATTAACTGATATTTTTGTCTACATTTCCTAATTGTTTAATTTTTTTTTCTCTTGGGGGTGATACCACATTTTCCAAAAGAATAATGATGGTGCTTGACACAAAAATACAACCTTCTTGACACAACTTGAGAGTTTTTCTTATACTGAACAGCTTTGCACCAAGAACCAACATCATCAATTCAAACCATTTATTTACAGTTATGATTAAAGCCTGTTTTTTTTTTGCAATCATCTTAGATTCTTCTCACAATCTTCATTCAACCATAGTTTCTTTCTAAGTTAATAGTAATGTAAATGCACTCACACACATTCCATCCTTTTAACGTGTGTGTGTGTGTGTACGTGCATGCATGTGGGCGTGTGAGTTCGGGGGATTAGCATTTGTGAGTAGGAATAAAAACAGTTTATTTGATTGGCAAAAGCTTTTCTCTCTAGAGATGAGCAGGGGATTGCTGGCATCTTTCCACTAGGGGTGTAACGGTTCACGGTATGTATTGAACCGTTTCGGTACAGCCTGTTCAGTTCGGTACACTTGCGTACCGTGTCGGTATTCAGTATTTTTTTAGTAAATAATATAAATCTATTGTTAGCGCGATATTAAGCGCAGCGGAACAATGTTCCTAGGCGAGTTTCCGCACGGACGCTATTGAGTGACGAGCACGAGTAAGAAAATGGTATCATGGCAAAAGCGAAAGAGAAGCCAGAGCTTGAAGACTCTCCCATCTCACTACGGTCTCCTGTTTGAGAACACTTTGGCTTCTCTGTTAAAATACATAACGGGGATAGACGAGTGGATAAATTTAAAGTTCTGTGCCGACATTGTTCCACAGAGATCGGGTATGTGGCAGGCAACACATCAACATTTTCTACTGCTGGAGGTATTGTCACTGCAACCAGATCTATGCTCTCTTCAGAAAATGTGGATAGGTTCATCTTTTTAGCCAAAAACTTGAATAGTTTGTTGATATACAATCTGAAGCTGTTGCTAGTGTTAAAAGTTTTCAGGTCCTAACTAGTTGCAGTATTTCCTTTTTTTATTTAAAAAAATGTGTTTTTCTTTGTAAAGAGTGCAATTTATTTTAAATATCACCCAAATGTGTCACTTATTTATTTTCTGCAAGAATTCTATTGTGTATTGGCAGCTTTTCAAAATAAAGATTATGTAAGTTCTTATTGTTTTGTACCGAACCGAACTCTCCAAGACAATTTACCGAACCGAATACGATTTTAGCGTACCGTTACACCCCTACTTTCCACCATCTGAATTTCTCATAATTATAAACCTGTTCCTATGGAGCTTGTCTGTAATGCATTGATTGTTTCTCTGTTTGAAATGTGAGCCGTGATTGGTCTAATCGATATGTTAAGTTCTGTTTAAAAAAAAGCTGGAGTTTGCTGCATCTGCAGGAAAGGCATGGAACAGCAGGAATACGCAGCCTATACCAAGTTTTGTTACAAATGATGAAAACTTTGAAAAGAAGTCAAGTGGAAAGTGTATTGAGGCAGTAACACATTTTTTTCCAAATAGGCACTTTGGAACCTTCAAATGTTTATAACAAATAACCCAAATGCCACCTCTATAAAGCTCTTCCAGAGGTGTTGGTTCCCCTATATGTCTTCTTCCGTTTCTCTCACTTTTTTTTTTCTTCTTCTTCTACTTTCGGCTCTTCCCAGTTTAGGGGTCGCCTTAGCGAATCATCTGTTTCCACCTAACTCTGTCCTCAGTATCCTCTACTCTTGCACCAACTACCTTCATGTCCTCTTTCAGAACATCCATATATCTCATCTTTGGTCTTCCTCTTGACCTCTTGCCTGGCAGCTCCATCTCCAACATCCTTCTACCAAAATAACCACTATCTTTCCTCTGCACATGTCCAAACCATCTCAATCTGGCTTCTCTGACTTTGTCTCCAAAACAACCAACCTGAGCTGTCCCTCTGATGTGCTCGTTCCTAATCTTGTCCATCCTCGTCACTCCTAAACTGAACCTCATCATCCTCGTCTCTGCTACTTTTGTCTCTGCCTCTTGTCTCTTCTTCCCTGCTACAGTCTCTAACCCATACATCATAGCTGGTCTCACTACTGTTCTGTACACCTTTCCTTTGATTCTTGCTGATACTCTTCTGTCACCCAACACTCACACTTTTCTTCATCCACTCCAACCTGCCTGCACTGGACTGTTGACTCTAAATACCTAAATTCCTGCACCTTCTTGACCTCAGCCTCTTGTAACCTCACTGTTCTATTTCCCTCTCTCTCGTTCAAACACATGTATTCTGTCTGACTGCGACTGACTTTCATTCCTCTTCTTTCTAGAGCTAAGCTTCAGCTTTCCAGGTGTTCCTCCACATGCTCTCCGCTCTCACTACCGATCACAATGTCATCTGCAAAAATCATTGTCCACGGAGATTCCTGTTTGACCTCATCTGTCAACCTGTCCACCACCATAGCAAATAAGAAGGGACTCAAAGCTGATCCTTGTTTTAACCCCACCTCCACCTTGAACTCTTCTTTCTGACCCAAAGCACATCTCACTGCGATCATACTCCTCTCATACATATCCTGATCTACTCTGACATACTTCTATGCCACTCCTGACATCCTCAAACAGGACCATAGCTCCTCTCGGAACCCATTCTAAACGCTTTTTCTACATCCACAAAGGCGCAGTGCAGCTCCTTCTGACCATCGTTGTACTTCATCATTACCATTCTCTTTCTGGGCATGAAGCCATACTGCTGCTCACTTCCCTTCTAAGCCTAGCTACCACTACTCTTTCTTAGAGTTTTATTGTCTGGCTCAACAACTTTATGCCTCTGTAGTAGTTACTCTGCACATCACCCTTGTTTCTTAAAGATTGGCACTAGGACTCTCCTCCATTCCCCAGGCATCTTCTCACTGTCTAAAATCCTGTTGAATAAACTAGATAGGAACTCCACTGCTGTCCCTCTTAGACATTTCCACACCTCCACAGTTATGTCATCTGGACCAACAGCCTTTCCACTCTTCATTCTCCTCAGAGCCTTCCTCACCTCATCCTTTCTAATCTTTTCAACTTCCTG
>SRMA01026186.1:0-61129 GCA_007224835.1 Danionella cerebrum | reverse complement strand
CTACTTTACAGTCTCTGATCTCTCTCAGATTGGCTCGTCTACATAGGATGTAGTCTACCTGCGTACTCCTACCTCCACTCTTGTAGGTAACTCTATGTTCCTCCCTCTTCTGGAAATAAGTGTTAACTACTGCCATTTCCATCCTCGTGGCAAAGTTCGAATCTGCCTAACACCTCCTCATCACCTCTTTTGCCCTCGCCAACATGCCTGTTGAAATCTGCTCCCACCATTACTCTCTCCCCTCTGGGAATACTCTCTATCACCTCATCCAACTCACTCCAAAATCTCTCCTTCTCTTCCAACTTACAGCCTACTTGTGGATCATAACCACTCACTACATTCAACATCACCCCTTCAATTTCTAACTTCAAACTGATCACCCTGTCTGACACTCTTTCACCTCTAAAACATTCCTCACAAACTCCTCCTTCAGGATCACTCCTACCCCATTTCTCTTCCTATCCACACCATAGTAAAACAGTTTGTATCCCCCTCCAATACTACGCGCTTTGCTACCCTTCCACCTGGTCTCCTGCACACACAGAATATCTACCTTCCTTCTCTCCATCATGTCCGCCAGCTCTCTACCTTTTCCTGTCAGTGTACCAAAGTTAAGAGTCCCTATTCTCAGATTTATACCCCTGCATTTCCTCTTCTCTCTCCTTCTTCGACCAATAGTAGTCCAATTTCCACCGACACCCTGTAGGTCAACAGCACCGGAGGCGGTCGTTGTTAACCCGGGCCATGACCAATGCGGTATGGAAATCGAATCGATGACTCACATGTTTGGTTTTTGGCACGTTTTACGCCGGATGCCCTTCCTGACGCAATCTCTTTTTACGGGACTGTCACAGAAGTCACTGGCTTGAAACCCCTGTGGCTAGATTTTCCATTTCTCTTACTAATCTTTCTAATTTATTTCCTGAAACGGTCACTTGATCCATTGTTCAATTTCCTAAATTTATTCAGTGAGTCATGTTCTCTCATCCCCATCACACTCTCATAGGAATTATGCAATTTTTACTTAATGTTTTAAAATCTCGACTAGAACATATTCCATGAATAACAAGATCACACCAAGTTCAGTTTTGATTTTGTCCGTCGCCGCACTGATTTGTGCAAATAGATGTTAATGCTCCACAGAATGCTCCATTTAACTGAATAAACCTGCTTTCGATGATTCCTTGCTGATGTCATCCACAGGATCTGCTCGGGTTGAGGGCAAACCTGGCGGTGTCCTGAAGGCAGATGTGAAAACAGTAATTAAACACAAGATCTTTGATGTTACCCTCAGTGTGGAGCAAGAAGTTGAATCTGCCGGAAAACTCAAAGTGCAGTCCAAGAGCAATCTTCTAGTGACTAGCTCTTACGTTAACATGCAGATGTCCCTGGAAGACACTCGAAAGATTGAAATGGACTCTGAGCAGATTTCTGAGCAAGGAAACCTTGAAGGATCATTCAAAGCTGGAATGATCCATGGATCCAGTTCCTTCAGGCAGTCTGTTCTGCTTATCCCATCACGGTCAGAAGCAAAGATTGATTCTTTCCTGAAAGTAGATTCCAAACCTCTTCAAGCTCAGAACAGCATCGCTGTAACCTTCTCTGATGGAGCACTTCTGATTCTTTCCAACACAGCTGCATTTGACGAGCGGCTCACAAACAATGCTAGAATTGCCTTCAGAGAGTCTCAGTTTGAGCTTAAATCTGAGACGAAAGCATTAGCTTCTGGTGCAACATTCCAAAACACAGCAGAGGTCAGATCTACCACCGAAGATGTCAAAGTTAAATTTGAAACCACTACTACCATCTCTCAAGAGCGCATTTACTCAATAGTCACTGGAGCACTGAACGCAGGTGGCTTGAGCATTGAAAACGATGCCTCAGTTAAACTCATGGGCCACACGGCGTCTCATAAAACCAATTTGAACATTGATAAAAATGGGCTAACTTCCAGAGGATCCACCTCAGTGCAGAGCTTGTTAAATAGAAAGGAAGTAAAGAATAGCTTTGAGATCCTCTATCAAAGCTTCTCTGGCACAGTCCATAGCCAAACCAATGGAGAGATCATGGGTTCAACCATCAATCACAGATCGGAGATAGACATCGATCGAATGGTGACCAAAATCAAGAATCACTTTTCAATCCGAAACAGGATTTTTCAGATGAACCACCACTCTTCTGCCTCAACTTTTCCATTCAGCATACATTTCACGACCAACACTAAAGGGGAAGAGACCATTCACATCTGGAGAAAATACTGGGGCCAGTTTGAGGGAAATGTCCATTTAAAAGCAGACTCTGAATCCTTTGCTCATTCTCACAGATTCAAGATCTCCACCAGAGCAGAGCTGGACTATTTCACTGAACTAAGATTCATGTTTGAGAGTATATCAAACTCTTCCATTGAGGCCTTTGAACAAACATCCTCATGGAATATTGGGGCTGCTTTGGATGACTTTATCCTGAAGCAAGAATTGAAGACCTACAACAATCCAGCTCAGCTCGGATTCGAAGCGACTGCAGGAGTGTACACTAGACAGGAATTTGTTGTTTCTGGCTTCCTTAAGTATGATAAGAGTGGAGAACTGTACTTAGTTGATGTGCCTTTTGTCGAGAGTTTGCGGTTAACCCTTTTGAATCTCAGAGACTTATGCATCAGTATCGATGAGGCTCTGATAGATTATCTCAGTAGAGAGGGAGTTTCTAATAAAATTCAGAGCTTGGCTCAAGTGTTTAGGAACTTTGTGAGCAAGGTGAACATGGAGAGAAGAGCAGAGCAGGTCAAACATGCCTGGATTGATGCGCTCGGAGCATACGAAGGAAAGATGGGTGTGCTTGAGAAGCTGGTTAAGGCTGTTAACAATCAGTTCAGGGAGGGATTACATCACTTTAAGCAGCTGGCTTTGAAAGGAATGACTAAAAACGACATTAGATTGTTTAACCCTTATATATTTGAAGATGTTACCTTACTTTTTAATTCAATTAAAACACAAATTTCTACAATGATTAATGATTTTTTAAGCACTGAGCAAACCCTTCCCATGTCGACTTTTGGAAAACTGTTTGGTGAAATCAAATTGCAAAGCCCTTATGTTACCATCGAAACCGTTGCAGAGTTCAAGAACTCTTCGCTGAATCACCCTGTGTTCACTGCTGTTCTCAAATCTGAGGCATCGTCTTTTCTTTTTGTGCATCTCAATTATAAACTTGAATCCACTGCTCAAATATCTGTCCCAAAGTCAACTCCGGTGGAGGTTTCTGAAACTTTGCAGATCACTTATGGGGGTTTCAAGTTAGACCAGCAGGGGTCGCTTAAGCTGAACGCATCGGTGTCTAGTCACGATAATGGTTCTTCCTTCTCTCTGGAAACGTTGTATAGCAACCAGCTAAAGATCCCCTCCCTCCCATTATCCACTGAGTTCAGCATGGTTCAGAAGGCTGTAGCAACTTGTGAGAACAGAGCAGGACTCACATTAATAATTAAAAACGAAGGCAATGGTAAGATTGCCCTTGAAGACTTCTCCGATGTAGGAACACACATCAGTGAAATGTGTTTAAACATAGGCCTCAGCAGCGCCGAGCTAACCCTTACCGGAAGCACTGACAGTTCTGCGTTAGACGTTAAGATGAATGTATCGTCTGACGCTGTTGCTCTTAGCCACCTTAAATTCAACATTTTCACAGAAACCAAGTCACCAGTCCTCAAGAGAAGTTTTGTGGTTGCTTTTGGAAAGATTTCTTTCAATAATATCGAAGTGGACATCAATGGAACGCATGTGACCGAGTTTGTTGGAGTGGTCAACGGTTTAATCTCAAATCAAGTCTTTATTAAGAATTCTCCAGGCGCTCCTGCAACGGCTCATTTTCTCAACTCTGCTAGAGGCACAAACGATATCTTTGAGGTGTTAGCCGATGTTTATCTGCAGAGTGACTACACAGCTTTCTTCGACTGGGAGAAGCAAGAAATCAGCACCAAGACCACTGTGAAGATGAACCACTTCACTTACAGCCACAACCTCACAGCGTTCAATAACAAAACCGAGCTCGGCATTTATGCTTTGGGTACTAGCAAAGGTAGCTTAGGGCTGTTAAGTGCTACAGAACTTCTTGTGCCGACAATTATAACAGAGAATATTAAAGATCACGGAGTTATAGATGTAGACGTTTTGTGGGATGCCTTCAGGATGGATGACAAGCAGACTGATCTTACGAGCAGACTGATCTATGAAAAGAACTGGTTCGATTCTAGTTCAGTCTTGAGTTTATTTTCAGTTCCTCTGTTGGGCAACTTGGTCTCTGGTGGGAGCTACACGTCTTCTGTTTTCAACCTCACGGCTGATGCTGGGATCTATCCCAAGGATTACCAGATGCACTTCTGTGCCGCATCTACCTCGGTTTTCGAAAACTTAAACTCTAAAATTGAGGGAGCCACTGCCTTGATGGTGAAACCTGGTCTTAACCTGGACTCGTACTTGTCTATAGAGAAACCGCATCTTAAAGCAACCCATAACAGCTCTTTAACTCTTGGAGAAAACTATGAGATGGTGATGGATGTCGACACAATCGCAAAGATTCATCTGGAAGGTGTCACAATTAAAGCAGCTCATGAAATTTCTGCCGACAACAAGGTCCTTCCACAGGCAACATCGAACTTGAAGATCAATTACACTTTTGATCACCAGGAGTCTAAGGCTGCTGGCTACGGAGATGCAGAGAACAGCATTAAGCTGAACGCATCGCTATCCTCCATCTTTATTGAGTCGGTATCCCAGATTACCACCAATACATCATTTTCAGATAGAAGTGCTAAAAAACTTGTAGGTGTTGTTGACAACGAAGCCAAGTTGAGTTTAACCATCGATGGTCTGAAATCCTATATGAAGACAACGGGGGATGGGCAGTATATGGTGCTTTGGTTTGACATTGATGAGCAATGGACTGTGAGCGCAGCTCTTGATCGCATTTTAGTTTCGTTAGAGATTGATTCAAACTACACCTTTAATCACGATGAAATACGTGCTATAAAACACAAGGCGTCTGGTCAAGCCGATTTGAGACCCCTGAGCACAGCGTTGGCGGCTGTTGACATGTTCTTGACTCAGCCAGATAAATCAGAGTTTAATACTACGGATGAGTGGTTTCATTTTTCCAGCACTAAGAATGTGATTAATTTGCAGGTGTTGTCACGCTGGTTCAATTCAAGCACAAATCTGACAGGTGAGGCATTTCCAGACTCACCGGACAAATGGTTCCTTCTTGGGTGCTCTCTCAATTTCACCGCTCCATCAATGGTAGTGGTGTATGAGGGTGAGCTTGATATAGGCCCTCCTAAGTAGTCGTTCCACTGAGGAACCTGGTGCAAAAGTCAGGTTTAGGGGTTTTCAGGGTAGGTGGCAATCCTTCTTTCTCCTTTACAGTGCTGGCTTACACCCGTTTGTTGAGTAACATCTGCCATCTATTGCTTTGTATTAGTGTGTTACTGCTAGACATGCCCCAGAGATAATTTTTAGGGAAATTGACATCCTTTGCTTTATCTCACCATATATGTAAATCACTTGCCTGATTGGGATTATTGTCAAATTTGAACTTTTCATGTGTGTGTAATTATATGGATAGAACCATTTTTACATCTAAAGTGTCGATTTAAATAAATACACATTTTTTCAGGCTATCACACTTGGATCGTACTTTTCATTACTTCTGTGAAACAGTAAAGTTCCAGAGTTTGGATCCATTGTGTCCAGATTAACAAAGCATTTACAGTGACCAATGACTGCCTTTTATTTGTGTTGAAGTACATCTGTGCCTTACAAGCTTTATGGATGTGCCATTTACATTTAAGGTGTTTTTCTGAAGCTTAAATCAAGCAAAATCTAATTGAAGAACATTTTAGACTTTTTTTTTAGCATTGCTGTTGATTGTTTTAACTTGGAACCTGTTCACTTCTGCTGTCAATCTCTAGCGGGTAGACGATGAACTGCAGAATCTGTCACTTCCTGTGGCGAGAGAAAGCAAGGGGTAATGCTTGGTGTAAACTGAGCTGCGGTTTGCTAAAGCATGTAACATTCCTCTTTCAGTATGACAGGTCAGTCAACTTTTTACTGAAGACCACAGAGAAAACAGTCACTTGGGGTGATACCACATTTTCCAAAATAATAAAGATGGTTTTTAACACAAAATACTGTCTTGACAGAATTTATAGTTCTCTCCTTATGCTGAACAGCTTTGCACCATAAACCATCACCATCAATTAAATCATTTGTTAATTATTTACAATTCTTATGATCAAAACCTGATTTTTGCGCAGTGATCTTAGATTTTTCTCGTTAAGTCAATACTCATGGAAATGCACTCAAAACTTTAGCATGTGTTGGAAATCTAGTACCAATCAGCCAAAAACTGATATAAATGTAAAAGTACAAAGATTAGTCTCTAGACCCGTTTACCCCATAATGCCAGAAATTCAGTCTAACATTTAAACGTTTTGTGGGAAAATATTAGTAATGAAACAAAGATTGCTCGTCTAGTGCTGCTCTGAAAGTTGCTTTACAGAAAAGAATTTTGTGAGATGTTCTGTCAGAAAATATTTTTTATTTTTGGCTTCTCCTTTTGGGAGATTTTATTTGTCAAACTAACTCATAACCATTGAACCAGTTTAACAATTGTGAGCAAAAAACCTTGCTTTCGATGATTCCTTGCTGATGTCATCCACAGGATCTGCTCGGGTTGAGGGCAAACCTGGCGGTGTCCTGAAGGCAGATGTGAAAACAGTAATTAAACACAAGATCTTTGATGTTACCCTCAGTGTGGAGCAAGAAGTTGAATCTGCCGGAAAACTCAAAGTGCAGTCCAAGAGCAATCTTCTAGTGACTAGCTCTTACGTTAACATGCAGATGTCCCTGGAAGACACTCGAAAGATTGAAATGGACTCTGAGCAGATTTCTGAGCAAGGAAACCTTGAAGGATCATTCAAAGCTGGAATGATCCATGGATCCAGTTCCTTCAGGCAGTCTGTTCTGCTTATCCCATCACGATCAGAAGCAAAGATTGATTCTTTCCTGAAAGTAGATTCCAAACCTCTTCAAGCTCAGAACAGCATCGCTGTAACCTTCTCTGATGGAGCACTTCTGATTCTTTCCAACACTGCTGCATTTGACGAGCGGCTCACAAACAATGCTAGAATTGCCTTCAGAGAGTCTCAGTTTGAGCTTAAATCTGAGACGAAAGCATTAGCTTCTGGTGCAACATTCCAAAACACAGCAGAGGTCAGATCTACCACCGAAGATGTCAAAGTTAAGTTTGAAACCACTACTACCATCTCTCAAGAGCGCATTTACTCAATAATCACTGGAGCACTGAACGCAGGTGGCTTGAGCATTGAAAACGATGCCTCGGTTAAACTCATGGGCCACACAGCGTCTCATAAAACCAATTTGAACATTGATAAAAATGGGCTAACTTCCAGAGGATCCACCTCAGTGCAGAGCTTGTTAAATAGAAAGGAAGTAAAGAATAGCTTTGAGATCCTCTATCAAAGCTTCTCTGGCACAGTCCATAGCCAAACCAATGGAGAGATCATGGGTTCAACCATCAATCACAGATCGGAGATAGACATCGATCGAATGGTGACCAAAATCAAGAATCACTTTTCAATCCGAAACAGGATTTTTCAGATGAACCACCACTCTTCTGCCTCAACTTTTCCATTCAGCATACATTTCACGACCAACACTAAAGGGGAAGAGACCATTCACATCTGGAGAAAATACTGGGGCCAGTTTGAGGGAAAAGTCCATTTAAAAGCAGACTCTGAATCCTTTGCTCATTCTCACAGATTCAAGATCTCCACCAGAGCAGAGCTGGACTATTTCACTGAACTAAGATTCATGTTTGAGAGTATATCAAACTCTTCCATTGAGGCCTTTGAACAAACATCCTCATGGAATATTGGGGCTGCTTTGGATGACTTTATCCTGAAGCAAGAATTGAAGACCTACAACAATCCAGCTCAGCTCGGATTCGAAGCGACTGCAGGAGTGTACACTAGACAGGAATTTGTTGTTTCTGGCTTCCTTAAGTATGATAAGAGTGGAGAACTGTACTTAGTTGATGTGCCTTTTGTCGAGAGTTTGCGGTTAACCCTTTTGAATCTCAGAGACTTATGTATCAGTATCGATGAGGCTCTGATAGATTATCTCAGTAGGGAGGGAGTTTCTAATAAAATTCAGAGCTTAGCTCAAGTGTTTAGGAACTTTGTGAGCAAGGTGAACATGGAGAGAAGAGCAGAGCAGGTCAAACATGCCTGGATTGATGCGCTCGGAGCATACGAAGGAAAGATGGGTGTGTTTGAGAAGCTGGTTAAGGCTGTTAACAATCAGTTCAGGGAGGGATTACATCACTTAAAGCAGCTGGCTTTGAAAGGAATGACTAAAAACGACATTATATTGTTTAACCCTTATATATTTGAAGATGTTACCTTACTTTTTAATTCAATTAAAACACAAATTTCTACAATGATTAATAATCTTTTAAGCACTGAGCAAACCCTTCCCATGTCGACTTTTGGAAAACTGTTTGGTGAAATCAAATTGCAAAGCCCTTATGTTACCATCGAAACCGTTGCAGAGTTCAAGAATTCTTCGCTGAATCACCCTGTGTTCACTGCTGTTCTCAAATCTGAGGCATCATCTTTTCTTTTTGTGCATCTCAATTATAAACTTGAATCCACTGCTCAAATATCTGTCCCAAAGTCAACTCCGGTGGAGGTTTCTGAAACTTTGCAGATCACTTATGGTGGTTTCAAGTTAGACCAGCAGGGGTCGCTTAAGCTGAACGCATCGGTGTCTAGTCACGATAATGGTTCTTCCTTCTCTCTGGAAACGTTGTATAGCAACCAGCTAAAGATCCCCTCCCTCCCATTATCCACTGAGTTCAGCATGGTTCAGAAGGCTGTAGCAACTTGTGAGAACAGAGCAGGACTCACATTAATAATTAAAAACGAAGGCAATGGTAAGATTGCCCTTGAAGACTTCTCCGATGTAGGAACACACATCAGTGAAATGTGTTTAAACATAGGCCTCAGCAGCGCCGAGCTAACCCTTACCGGAAGCACTGACAGTTCTGCGTTAGACGTTAAGATGAACGTATCGTCTGACGCTGTTGCTCTTAGCCACCTTAAATTCAACATTTTCACAGAAACCAAGTCACCAGTCCTCAAGAGAAGTTTTGTGGTTGCTTTTGGAAAGATTTCTTTCAATAATATCGAAGTGGACATCAATGGAACGCATGTGACCGAGTTTGTTGGAGTGGTCAACGGTTTAATCTCAAATCAAGTCTTTATTAAGAATTCTCCAGGCGCTCCTGCAACGGCTCATTTTCTCAACTTTGCTAGAGGCACAAACGAAATCTTTGAGGTGTTAGCCGATGTTTATCTGCAGAGTGACTACACAGCTTTCTTCGACTGGGAGAAGCAAGAAATCAGCACCAAGACCACTGTGAAGATGAACCACTTCACTTACAGCCACAACCTCACAGCGTTCAATAACAAAACCGAGCTCGGCATTTATGCTTTGGGTACTAGCAAAGGTAGCTTAGGGCTGTTAAGTGCTACAGAACTTCTTGTGCCGACAATTATAACAGAGAATATTAAAGATCACGGAGTTATAGATGTAGACGTTTTGTGGGATGCCTTCAGGATGGATGACAAGCAGACTGATCTTACGAGCAGACTGATCTATGAAAAGAACTGGTTCGATTCTAGTTCAGTCTTGAGTTTATTTTCAGTTCCTCTGTTGGGCAACTTGGTCTCTGGTGGGAGCTACACGTCTTCTGTTTTCAACCTCACGGCTGATGCTGGGATCTATCCCAAGGATTACCAGATGCACTTCTGTGCCGCATCTACCTCGGTTTTCGAAAACTTAAACTCTAAAATTGAGGGAGCCACTGCCTTGATGGTGAAACCTGGTCTTAACCTGGACTCGTACTTGTCTATAGAGAAACCGCATCTTAAAGCAACCCATAACAGCTCTTTAACTCTTGGAGAAAACTATGAGATGGTGATGGATGTCGACACAATCGCAAAGATTCATCTGGACGGTGTCACAATTAAAGCAGCTCATGAAATTTCTGCCGACAACAAGGTCCTTCCACAGGCAACATCGAACTTGAAGATCAATTACACTTTTGATCACCAGGAGTCTAAGGCTGCTGGCTATGGAGATGCAGAGAACAGCATTAAGCTGAACGCATCGCTATCCTCCATCTTTATTGAGTCGGTATCCCAGATTACCACCAATACATCATTTTCAGATAGAAGTGCTGATAAACTTGTAGGTGTTGTTGTCAACGAAGCCAAGTTGAGTTTAACCATCGATGGTCTGAAATCCTATAAGAAGACAACGGGGGATGGGCAGTATATGAGGCTTTTGTTTGACATTGATGAGCAATGGAATGTGAGCGCAGCTCTTGATCGCATTTTAGTTTCGTTAGAGATTGATTCAAACTACACCTTTAATCACGATGAAATACGTGCTATAAAACACAAGGCGTCTGGTCAAGCCGATTTGAGACCCCTGAGCACAGCGTTGGCGGCTGTTGACATGTTCTTGACTCAGCCAGATAAATCAGAGTTTAATACTACTGCAGACAGATTTTCTGTTGTTGGCAATAAGAAGAGGTATAATTATCAGGTGTTGTCACGCTGGTTCAATTCAAGCACAGATCTGACGAGGGAGGAATTTCCAGACTCACCGGACGAATGGTATATTCTTGGGTGCTCTTTCAATTTCACCGCTCCATCAATGGTAGTGGTGTATGAGGGTGAGCTTGATATAGGCCCTCCTAAGTAGTCGTTCCACTGAGGAACCTGGTGCAAAAGTCAGGTTTAGGGGTTTTCAGGGTAGGTGGGAATCCATCTTTCTCCTTTACGCTACCACCAGTTTGTTGAGTAACATCTGCCATCTATTGCTAGAGAGAATATTTGGGTAAATTGACATCCTTTGCTTTTTCTCACCATATATGTAAATTACTTTCCTGATTGGGATTATTCTCAAATTTGAACTTTTTATGTGTGTGTAATTATATTGATAGAACCATTCAATAGATTTGAATAAATACACATTTTTGTCAGGATATCACACTTGTATCGTACTTTTCAGTAATTACATGAGTAAGTTCCAGAGTTTGGATCCATTGTGTCCAGATTAACAAAGCATTTACAGTGACCAATGACTGCCTTTTATCTGTGCAGTACAAGCTTTATGGATGTGCCATTTGCATTTAAATAGTTTTTCTGAAGCTTAAATCAAGCAAAATCCAATTGAAGGACTTTATAGACTGTTTTATAGCGTTGAAGCTTATTATTTTAACATGGCTGTAAATTGGAGTCTGCTCACTTCTTTAGTCAGGCTCTAGTGGACAGACGATGAACTGCAGAATCTGTCGCTTCCTGTATTTAAAGAAAAGGGGTAAAGTTGGGTGAAAACTCAGCTGCCGTTTGCTAAAGCATATAAAAGGACTCAGGATCTTTGAATGCCGTGTTAAAAACTAAATTTGGATGTAACCATAATATTCTATATTAACTCTGAATATTGCAATGATGCAGTAAGTCAAAATTATTAATGATTTAAAAATGTCAGTTTATTGCAGTATATTTTTTTTTTATGTAACGTTCTGTTGGGGTTCAGATCTCCATATCCAAATAAGGCCACACCTGCCTGAGGTTAAATTACATTATAATGTAAAACCATATGCTCACCTTTTATTTACAAGCTCACCAAATCCCTGCATAAGGACAAGGTGATGAGATGTACTGCTGTTTAAGGCCTGTAGAGGTCACTGTGTCACAAGGGTTTGGAAAAATGTCCTTTTTGTGTTGAAAGGTAAATTTAAGTTTGTTCTTAGAAGAACATTTTACTAATCCAGAGGGCTTTGTTTAAGTTATTGTTTTCAATCAGCTTCCTGTGGCAAGACACATTTATTTGTAGCACATTTCATTGAAGATAATCGACAGCTGAGCTCAAAATTAAAAACGGAGTTTGAAATGTACAAAACGGACCATGGAGATTGACTGTCTAGTCTTGGAAAACCTGAAAATCAAACACTTCCTATCAGCTGTTTATCAAATCTATGGTTATCCTTGCACCCGCTCTCTATCAGCCATTACATAATCATTAACAGCTTGTTTAAACTTTATCTGTGCAATCTGAACAAAATGACCGAGTACCAAAGCAGTCTTCAATGAAAGTGCCTCTAGGATAGTGTTTAGAGAAATAATACAGTCATTATTATACACATGGGCGGCATGGTGGCGCCGCGGGTAGCACTCTTGCCTTCCAGTGAGAAGGTTGTTGATTTGAGGCTTGAAAATGAATATTTTACACATCTTTTGGTAAAATTAAAGCAGCACAAGAAGTAAAGGTTCTAGCCTTGCCTTGTTTTTAAAGATATGCTATAATAGTATCAGTATGTCTTGTATTTATTTGTCCAGTCCCCATTAATGTGAGAGATCAGTGAATAAAAATAAAACACTGTTGAGCACCAGTCCAGAGGTTTAACCAGTTCCTCTCTGCTGCGTCCGGCTCTTATTTTGACAGTATTATCTCTGAGTGAGAGATAAGTTGTCTCGGGAATCGTCTTGGCGCCACTGAGTCAGACAGGGCGACCCACGGTTTGTATTGGCAGCGCCGAGGGGTTCTGGGAAACGTCCGAATCACCCCAGTCACAAACTGGTATTTGTGTGAATGCTCCTAATTAGGGTCCCAGATTTGGATCTGATCTGCTGTGTTCATCATTGAGAAACGAAAGAATGAATAGAAGTTACAACATTTGTGTACTTATTATTGTTTAACTAAAGAAAGTTGAACTTTAGAAAAATAGTTCCAACTGTACTCCAACCAAATCGTTCTTACTGAACCCTAGTGAAGATATTTCAAAGAAGCTTAGATGGCAGAACTCTACCGGGGTTTCAAAGTGAAGCAACATTTCAGTAAACTTTGCATTAAATTTTCCATGGTGATTTATTTGGACACTTTTGCGAAGTGTCCAAATAAATCACCATGGTAAAGGCTCTTTCGAAGCAGGTCACTTCCTGAAAGATCAGTTGGCGAAATGTTGACTGGCTGAGCTGTTCATTCAAATTCAGTGTGAAAAGCTGATAAAGTGCACATTTCATCTACACCCCTTCATCCCAAGATGCAACGCAGGGACATTTCTTAAAGAGAGGAATAATATGGTACCTTTGATTCATACTACACAGATTATAACATGTACTAAAGTGTTGGGGAGTTTAAAACTAGTGTCTAGCACACAGAACATGGTTCCAAACAGGAAGAAGATCTGAACCGATGCCAGTTCTGGGAGCTGAATCCTCATAACACTGCTTTGATTGAGCATGTGAGAACACTTACCTGTACATTTACACGAATCTTTTCTGTATACATTTTAAAGGGAAGGAAAATAAATGAATAAAAGAACTCAAGATGCCAAACTGGTGCTGGTTCAATGGTGCGCAAATAGAGGAATGATGATCCTGGAGAAATATGAGCCTGGCGCAGCAGCTAATTCTCCTTTAAAACACAGATTTATTGAGTCTCAAATCATTGACTTTTATTGACGTGTTCACTATATTAGATTTTCAAAGTGTTAATATTACCCAAGAACAGTGAAGAGCTAGTGCACCTTTTGACATTTTATTTTCTGGTTACATTTGTCATAAAATCTTCGTAAAATATTGGTAGAGAAAATGTTTAAAAACAATAACGAAAAAATGGTTTTAAAGTCTTTTGAGAACAACCAATGAAAACCCTAGTTATTGTGCACAAAAATAAGTGAACCCTTGACTCGAAGACAACAACGACCTCAACCAGGCACTTCCTGGAGCTGTGAGTTTTATCCCATTTTTTCTGGCAGAACAGCTCTGGACATCTCCTGTTTCTAACTCTCTTCAAGTCACTCCAGAGCAGTTCTATTGGGTTTAGTTTGCCGTAGTCTCGTGTAGCCATCAATCCGTCAGTGTGACATCAGAGGCTGAAGGCTAATGCACACAGACACAAATTTTCGGTCTGAATTTTCAGGCGACAACGCACCTCGATCACAACCACATCACGCATCAAAATGAACAAGTGACGCTAACGTTTCGCGTGAACGACCAATGAAAACTGGCTCTGCTCACCACTGTGTGGCGCTCATCCCAAATTTTTAGAGCAACTTCAAACAAGAAAACTTTTTTTCCACATTTTTGTCAAACAGCTCTTTGTGAACTGCTCGACATCCATGATTTTTTCTATATGTTCTTTCATTTCTTCTATGTCGTCGTCTTCTTTCCTGTGTGACTGTGTGGTGTGGAGCGCAACTGTTGTACCGCAAACGCCACCATCAGGCAAGAAGTACCATTCCATCAATATTTCCTCGACGTCTTTTCCCGGTGAAAAGTCATCCAAAGATTCATGCGAAATCAGTGTGTAGAGGCCTTGAGATTTAATGTGGTTTAATTGGTCGCTCTTTTTGTGAAAATGGCAGCGCGAAGCTCTTTTTTGCTGACACCACTTGTTCGGTCAGATGTGTGATGTACCATTGTCTCCCATTGTTGTCAATCAAGGTGCATTATCACACAAAATTTCGCAAAGAAAATTCGAATTGGTGTGTGCCGTAAGGCTTCTGAAGCCATTGTGATATGGACTTACTCTGGTGTTTTAGGTCATTGTCCTGCTCATCACCTCCTTAAAGACAAATTCAGCTGACGCTCAGAAATTCTATTATTCTAAAGAATTGTCTGATGTGTTTCTCCTCCTCCATGCTTAGCAGATGTAACATAGTATGCCTTACCCATTCTACTATGGAGCTTTTTTTTATCCAAATAGTTCCTTGTTAGCTTCATCATTCCACACAGCATTTAGCAAATATTGCTGTGGAGTGTCTTGTTCTTTTTTTAATAGAGTCCTGCAGTGGATCTGCTGCTTGTTTGATGTACGTCATTCAGGGTTGTTAGAATTTAATGTGTGCTTGGTGTCATGACTGAAAACCTGTTGTGATTTTTTTTCTGTAGCCTGGTGGATTTCCACCTTTATGTCTTGCTCGTAGATTCTTTGCAAGCAGTTTTTGTTAAGATACGACTCACATAAGTGTTTTCTTCTTGTGCTGGGTTTTCATCGGTTAAAGCTGCTGTAGAACACACCTCACACAAACTTATTTTTACTGGGCCCCAGATAACCTGACTCTTTTTTGAGATCATCAACTCAAAGGTTCACTTACTTATTCCACAAGCACTATGAGCTTTTTTGGTTTGTTCTCAATATAGATTCGAAAGATCAGAATTTCTTTGTGCTAGTTTAGTTTTTACCATATTGACCTTGACTTAGACCATCTTAGATCACATTTTATGACACTTTCCTAGAAACAAAGATACAGTTGCATATGAATTTAAAAAAATATATATATAAATATATATTGATTCGGGTTAAAATCATTACGTTTCAGTGTTCACCAATACTTTGAGAGAAAAGAGAGTCTACATTCAGGATGTGGTACAGGAGTCTCTCTAGTAATGTCTAATGTACCTGCTTAGAATATATTTTATTTGGTATCAGGAAATGCACCTATTTAGGGAATTTAATACAATTGTTTAATAAAAAGCACATTTCTACAAGGAGATGTTGGTTTCACATCTCTGAGATCATCTCTGTGTGGAACTTTTCTCCTTGAGACGTTTACGATTAAAGTCAAACTCAAGCGTCAGCGAATGCTCAGCTTTGACTGGAATCACTGATAATCTCAAGAACAGGAGATTAATAAAGTAAAAACAGCCCAAAGGTAAAGCAAGAGATGGTTTCTCCATTGAAAAAGATCATCACAGACCGAAATGCTGATGATGAAGAACTACTAGTGTTTAAAATTATCTTTATTTATTTTCTTAATGATTTTTTACGTTTTGTACGTTCTGATATATTGTTAGTTTTACATAGCAATCCTTTTAGTTTTACATAGACAAGAGAAAGATTGATAAGAAAACGCGTTGTTTTTGCCCTTAAGTTACTTTGATTTTAAATATTATTAAGTATATTTTAACCCATTTCGAATCAAGTGAAGACAAATGCAGATTGAAGTTGTTTTAAGTGTTTTGCCCATATTTATTTATTTTAGGTACAAGAATTAAACAGAAATATTCTCGATTTTATACTGTTCTTTAAAAGCATTTTATACTTGTCTTTAAAAGTATTGTATCGTAAATATTAAAAAGTAATCCTAACTTTGAGATCAAGCAATATATTTGTTTTTGGTTTCGTGCACAATTTCCTAGAAATCTTTATTAAAAATAAATTGAGAAAACGTAATAAATTTAAAACAGTTTATCTTTTTGAGACCAGCATTATCTCTTATGACTAGTCTAGTGTATAAAATTCTAGTCACTCTTTGGCTGCTAAGTCACTTTTTAATTCTGACTCCTGATTGGATATTTGCATTCTCTCCCACTGTATGCTCCACCCTTTATTACCAGGATAGGCACCTGCAGGAAACTACACAGACTATATAAACTCTGAGCTCACCCTCAGCCCCGAAGAGTGTGGATCAAAAATGAAACATTCACTGACTCTTTTTATTTAAGTCCTCAGCACTAAGAAGTTTGACTCCATTTAGATCCAAGAGATATTTAGTGCAAAATACTGTGAAAATGCAAGCACCAAGGGAATTATGTAGATCAGGGGTGCTCACACTTTTTCAGCTTGCGAGCTACTTTTAAAATGACCAAGTCAAAGTGATCTACCCGCTACAAAAATGTAAAACAACAAACAATTATTTTCAACTTTATAACACACAAAATAATTAATTTTTTACATTTTTTTGCAATAACTTGAGTTTAATTTGCTGACTTACACTGAACTGAATCAGACAGGGATGCATAATCCGGACTGTAGCTGCTGACAGCCAGCTTCAAGCACACTTCCAAATGTTCTCCAGTCATTGTGGAACGCTATTTGGGCTTAATGATTTTCATGAAGGACTTAATGATTTACTTCAGGGGTGTCAAACTCATTTCCACAGAGGGCCACATTAGCATAATGGCAGTCCTCAAAGGGCCAGATGTAACTTCTAAATGTAAAACAATGTAATCGAATGTAATGTAAAATAAATGTAACTACTCCTTAATGTTAAATAACTCATTATTTATAACTTATTCAAGTGACAATTCAGTTGCATAGAAACAATTGTATGCTTAATGTTCTAATATAAATATTTTTGTTTTTTGTCAGCTTATGAAAACCCCCATAACTTCATTAATGAAGGATCAAACTGTCCAAGTAAATAAAGAAAAAATTTTTTTTGTGATTTGTTTAGCGATAAAAAACCCTCACAGACTGAAGACGATGCATTTCGATCATCATCTTTTATCATCAGGCTCAAGAAACAGATCACAGATAAACTATTAGCTCCGCCCATTTCACATCTTGAAAATTATTTTAGCGTGAGAAATCGGAGGTGTGAGAGAATGCGTGAGTCTTACATTCAATTTGTGAGTGTTGGCGGCTCTGTAGTTTCACTCAGTTGTATGCGAAAACACCGTTTGTTGGAAATGTAGTTTTTTTTTTCGTTTTCTTTTTTTTTTTAGACACTCAAAACTTTTAAGCTCTCACGGGCCACATTAGATTACATGGCGGGCCGCATCTGGCCCGCGGGCCTTGAGTTTGACACATGTGTTTTACTTATTCCAGCTCCTTCACTCATTTTGGTGGCCATAAACTTGAGCATGGGCTAAAAATCGGACGTAATACTCTGATTAGCTTACCACTTAGCGTCGTTGTTTACGCATGAGCGGTGACGTAAATGCTGACTAAATGCTGACTCATCTGACTGGTTGCCCTGAACATCGATCGACTGGTCGATCGCGATCGACGTAATGAGCACCCCTGATGTAGAGTATGTAGTGGAGAAATTAAAGTGTGAAATGAAAACCTGCAGAAGAAGCAGTAAGAAACTAAGCAATGGAGGTAAATATATCATTACGTAAAATTGCATCGCAGCAATAACTTGGAGTAATGTAGAGGAGCAGTGGCAAATCAGTGGAACGGGGAATTAAAGTGCAAATTTGATTAAAAAAATGTAAAAACAAAGTAAATGTAAATTATGGAAAATTGGAAGAACACATAGAGGGGAGGTTATATATAGTAAAAAAATAAATACAAGTACAGTACAACGTAATAATGATTCAATGCATTTGAGTCTGGAATTTTCAAAATACAATTTGGATTTGCAACAACTGAGGGACGATTGGGCAAACACAACCTAATTGAAACTAATTAGAAAGCTGAAAACAATATTTGTGAGTATTTTGAAAGTACAGGTCTAACAAACAGAATTAAAGCCCTGTATCATACTCCAGAGCAGCGGGAGGCGCTAAAGCTCCATGTGTGCTGATGTAAACCACCATTAAAAGCAGATAGAAGACGACACAAGTCTCTCCAAGACTCGTGTTCAACTTTTCTGCTATTCATAAACCTCATAGATTTATAAATACTTTTCGTCTATCTTTTATATTCTCCTTATTTATTTTTTTTACAAGACCTTTCTGGTAATTTTAATAAATAGACTTATTTTAACGCTGACATTTTTTAAATTTAAGCCAATCCAGCCGCCTGTGCTGAACATTTTGAATAAACAGGAGGAAACTAGCAACTTCAAATTATTTGTCACCTCATGCTAATTTTGTTGCAAAACATCTATTAACTATGATTAAAGCATTTATTGGGGATCCAGTAGTTTATTTAAAACTGCCTGTGCATTCTTCCAGGCAGATGAATGTGGTTAAATGTGGGCTGCTGTGTTTGGCTGCTTGTGTACGCTTTCATTGTTTCATTAGGGGTCGAAGTTAACAGTGGGCATCAATTTCTGTTTTTCAAAATTTTTTTTTCTAATACAAAATTTAACTCATGTATGAGATATTTTAAGTGAGACAGAGTTAAGAAAATTTTGTACATTTTGTCTTGATGCATTGTGCAAAAAGAGGCTGATGTGCTTAAAACACTTTAAATCAGTTTTTTATCAAGTAAAACATTATGTATAGATTACCAATAATGTACTATAACAAATGTTAGCGTCAAGGTGTCGTAAAAGAAATAACATCTATACCGTGGAAAGGGCTGTTCTGTAGCACAAGTTAGAGAAACCCTGTGACACGTTCTCAGAAGACATCATATAGACACCTCCTCCGACACATCGCTTCACTCTCAAGGTAAGGTTTCACATTTGTGTACATATTACGTATTTTGCTTGTGTTTTGTTCTGTTTTATTATCATTTATTACATTAACAATGTGTAGATTTAAGGATTGAAGAAACGTTACTTGATTTTTCTCCGGGTTTTCCTTTTTTTTCATTTATTTAAACTGTTGTTTCTGAGAGCATTGTATCTGATGTAAAACTTGCTTCGAGATACGAAATGTTTGAGACCCGAACGCCACCCTGGAACGGATTATATTCGTATCTCGGGGCACCACTGTATATATATCTGTGACATCACAGCGGCCGTTCCTATGCTGCTGCTTCTCTCGCTCCAGGTGCAGGGAACAGCAAACTGATTAACGTGGTGTTTGTCGTGCTGCACAGGATCAGAGAGGCTCATCTTACCAAATAGAAGGTTTACTGCCACCTCTGCGGGAACGAAGAATCACATATTTTGAGTTGTACTGGAGATGACTTCCGCTGGAAACTGGATCCCAGCACCAGGAAGCACAGGATTAAAAAGTGAGGTTGAGCATCTGACTTTAATGTTTCATAGAGTTGTCTTGCAGAAAAGAACCAAGGATATCACTAAGAGTCTGTTGTACCTTAAACAGATTAGATGAAGAGGAAGTGAAAAAGCGAAGTGGTTATGGTGGGATTGATTAGTGTCAGTGGTCTGGTGATGTTCAGGTGTGGAAGGTGTAGACATTTAGGGGAGTCAAACAAAAAGATTCAGTGACTACAAGAGCTGGATATTGCTGCTAATTTCCTCAATCGATTCTGATCATCAAAACTATGATTTAATATCTTTTCAATAAATATTTATATTGAACGGATGGCAATAAGAAGATGTTAGTTCGGCTCAGAGTTTAAACATCCAGGTGATGTATTGGTTCTTATGTGACCCCGTGCTTCCAGCTCTTATTATAATTACTGCGTGCTGCTCCGTTCCTGAAGAGGGGAGCGTCAGTCGTGGGTCGGCTCCAGTGTCTGAGCCGTGTGCAGGTTCATATGTGATTGCTGCTGTTTACTCTGAACGATAAGCTTGTGATGGATGAGCCGTGACGGCGCAGGTCACACTGCATCGCTGCTGATAACATGCTCAGAGCCGACTGGAGCTGGCACTTTCCTAGAAAACATCTTTAGGTGAAGCTAAAGATGCTTGCTTTTAATCAACATTTTCATCTTATTTTCCCTTTTTGTGTGGAATGCAGGATTTTTTCAAGCCGTACATGCTTTTATTTTGAAAAATACACCCTTCAAAAAATTGCACCCTGACTGCTACTCCTAAGCTGAGAATCTCTCATCTGAGGGAGAAATACAGCCTGATAAGAGCTGATGCTCCATTAGTTCCTCTAATGAGTTTGGAGAGTTCAGGGGTATTCCTGAGAATTCAGCTTCACATCGTCAGAGAACCCTGAAGCAGTGCTGCCAGTGAAAGTGTTGAAAGCAAAGTCACTAAATACTGCCAGATGATCTCATTTAAATATTCATGCTTGGACGGTGAAAATGAAATGCTGTTCAATATAGAGCAGGAGATTTGGACGGTGAACCAGAAACACTGCTCAGCATAGAGCTGGAGGTTTGGACAGTGAAACAGAAACGCTGTTCAATATAGAGCTGGAGGTTTAGACGGTGAAACTGAAACACTGTTCAATATAGAGCTGGAGGTTTAGACGGTGAAACTGAAACACTGTTCAGTATAGAGCTGAAGGTTTGGACGGTGAAACTGAAACGCTGTTCAATATAGAGTTGGAGGTTTGGACAGTGAAACAGAAACGCTGTTCAATATAGAGCTGGAGGTTTAGACGGTGAAACTGAAACACTGTTCAGTATAGAGCTGAAGGTTTGGACGGTGAAACTGAAACGCTGTTCAATATAGAGTTGGAGGTTTGGACAGTGAAACAGAAACAATGTTCAGTGTAGAGCTGGAGGTTTGGACGGTGAAACTGAAACACTGCAGTATAGAGCTGGAGGTTTGGACGGTGAAACTGAAACAATGTTCAGTGTAGAGCTGGAGGTTTGGACAGTGAAACAGAAACGCTGTTCAATATAGAGCTGGAGGTTTGGACGATGAAACTGAAACACTGTTCAGTATAGAGCTGGAGCTTTGGACGATGAAACTGAAACACTGTTCAGTATAGAGCTGGAGGTTTGGACGGTGAAACAGAAACAATGTTCAGTATAGAGCTGAAGGTTTGGACAGTGAAACAGAAACACTGTTCAGTATAGAGCTGGAGGTTTGGACGGTGAAACAGAAACACTGTTCAGTATAGAGCTGGAGGTTTGGACGGTGAAACAGAAACACTGTTCAGTATAGAGCTGAAGGTTTGGACGGTGAAACTGAAACAATGTTCAGTGTAGAGCTGGAGGTTTGGACGGTGAAACTGAAACAATGTTCAGTGTAGAGCTGGAGGTTTGGACGGTGAAACAGAAACAATGTTCTGTATAGAGCTGAAGGTTTGGACAGTGAAACAGAAACACTGTTCAGTATAGAGCTGAAGGTTTGGACGGTGAAACTGAAACAATGTTCAGTGTAGAGCTGGAGGTTTGGACGGTGAAACTGAAACACTGTTCAGTATATAGCTGGAGGTTTGGACAGTGAAACTGAAACACTGTTCAGTATAGAGCTGGAGGTTTGGACGATGAAACTGAAACACTGTTCAGTACAGAGCTGGATGTTTTTGACGATGAAACTAAAACACTGTTCAGTATAGAGCTGGAGGTTTGGACGGTGAAACAGAAACAATGTTCAGTGTAGAGCTGGAGGTTTGGACGGTGAAACAGAAACAATGTTCTGTATAGAGCTGGAGGTTTGGACAGTGAAACAGAAACACTGTTCAGTATAGAGCTGGAGCTTTGGACAGTGAAACAGAAACACTGTTCAGTATAGAGCTGGAGGTTTGGACGGTGAAACTGAAACACTGTTCAGTATAGAGCTGGAGGTTTGGACGAAGAAACTGAAACACTGTTCAGTATAGAGCTGAAGGTTTGGACGGTGAAACTGAAACAATGTTCAGTGTAGAGCTGGAGGTTTGGACGGTGAAACTGAAACACTGTTCAGTGTAGAGCTGGAGGTTTGGACAGTGAAACTGAAACACTGTTCAGTGTAGAGCTGGAGGTTTGGACGGTGAAACAGAAACAATGTTCTGTATAGAGCTGGAGGTTTGGACAGTGAAACAGAAACACTGTTCAGTATAGAGCTGGAGGTTTGGACAGTGAAACAGAAACACTGTTCAGTATAGAGCAGGAGGTTTGGACGGTGAAACTGAAATACTGTTCAGTATAGAGCTGGAGGTTTGGACAGTGAAACAGAAACACTGTTCAGTATAGAGCTGGAGGTTTGGACGGTGAAACAGAAACACTGTTCAGTATAGAGCTGGAGGTTTGGACGGTGAAACAGAAACAATGTTCAGTGTAGAGCTGAAGGTTTGGACAGTGAAACAGAAACAATGTTCAGTATAGAGCTGGAGGTTTGGACAGTGAAACTGAAACACTATAAATAATACCTATTGTTACATTGTATTTTTGTTCAAAAGTTATTTAATATGAGTGATGTATAATATCAATCATTTCAAATAATTTATTAATTTTTTTCATTTGATGAGACTGTCTGAGTTTCTCACAAAACCAGAGACAGATAAGAAGGTAACAGCACAAGATCTTTCTCTAATCTTTCCCTCTCTTCTTTCCTCTGTTTGTTTCTGCAATAATTATTTACATCCAAGGCCACGGCAGCTGCAGGACACGTCTAGGGAGTGAGTGAGTGTTTGTGTGGGGAAGGACCAATCCTCCTAGCTGAAGCTCAAGGTCGGGTATGTGAGGGTGTGTGTCCTCCTCTGGGTTTGAGGGGTCAGCAGAGAAACCTACAGATTTATCCAAACACCTGCCATCCAAGGAAGAGTGTGTGAGAGAGAGTGTAAGGAGTTAAACGTGATCAACTTGTGACCTGCCAGTTTCATATTCATTGTTTCATTCTATTTATATCGTTATTGATGGGAACCTCCTGATAATGAATAGTGTTTCAGTTTCATTGTCCAAACCTCCAGCTCTATACTGAACATTGTTTCAGTTTCACCGTCCAAAAGCAACACTAAACCTCCAGCGCTTGAGAAGAGACATCTTTCATCATCTGTGTTGCTAAAGCATCAATCTCTGAGAGCTCTGTAAAAACGGAGATTATCTTTAGCAATGTTTCAGGTTATGGATGTCTGCTTTTCTGTTGTTTTAAATAATGATGTTTTATTGCTGTAGAATCGGCAGCAGGTCTGGGTCGTTTGATAAGGCTCTGTGAAAGCTTGAGTTTGTTTGAGTTCACACTGGAGGATTTATTCCCCTTTGCATTTCTCTGCACTGAAATCATTCATGTGTTTGAGTCTCATTAGTAGTTTGGACCTGAGAGTGACTCTTAAATACAAAATGTTCTTTTAATTTAAAGGTATGGTTTAAGAATAAATCTAAATTCTAAAGGTCTGATTGGAATTTGTTGAGTAAAACTAGTTTAAAGTAACTTGTTTCAATATCTGGATTAATTGTGTAATTCATTTGATTTGTTTGTCCATTTGAGCATTTGTCTGGTTTCATTTGTGTATTAGATTTGAATCTGCAATGTTCTGGTTTATTCGATTAGTTTTATTTTCATATTAGTTTTGGATCCACACTGCTCAGGTTTTGTCCACCGGTTTCATATGCATCTTAGTTTTAGATCTGCACCTTTCTTTCTGCACTGGTCTGGCTTGTTCCATTGTTTTCATCTGTGTCTTAGGCTTGGATTTCAACTCGTCTGTTTCATTTGTGGCTTGGGTTTGCACTAGTCTGTTTCTTTTCGTTTTATTTACATTTCCACTGGTTTTCCTTGGTATTGTTTGTGTGTTAGGTTTGAAAAGCTCACTGGTATGGTGTGTTCCACTGGTTTCATTTGCATCTTAGCTTTGGATCTCCAATACCCAATGTGTTCTATTGGTTTCATTTTTGTCTCTGGTTTGAATGCTCACTGGTCTGGTGTATTTCACTGGATTCATTTACATCTTAACTTTTGATCTACACAAATCTAGTAGTTCCAATGGTTTTGATTGTGTCTTATGTTAGAGGACTTACTGGTCTAGTGTGACCCATTTATTTCATTTGTGCCAGTTTGTGCAAGTCTCATTTCTTCCCTTGGGTAAATTGGTATCTTATCTTTGAATCTGCACTGGAGTGTTTTGTTCCATTCGTTCCATTTCCATCTCATGTTTGGATTTACATCCCAGGATTCCATCCCTGGTGTGTTTGTTCCACTGGTTTTATTTCTATCTTTGGTTTAGACTTGTCATAATCTGGTTTGTTCCATTAGTTCCATTTCCATCTCTGGTTTGCATCTGCACTGGTGTTTGTTCCTCTGGTTTAATTTTTTGTTAGGTTCGGATTTGCTATAAACTGATTTGTTCCATTCGTTCCATTTCCATGTTAGGTTTGGAAGAGCACTGATGTGCTTGTTCTACTGGTTTCATTTCTTTCTTAGGTTTAGACTTGCCATAATCTGATTTGTTCCATTTCCATGTTAGGTTTGGAAGAGCACTGGTGTGCTTGTTCCACTGGTTTCATTTCTTTCTTAGGTTTAGACTTGCCATAATCTGGTTTGTTCCATTAGTTCCATTTCCATCTCTGGTTTGCATCTGCACTGGTGTTTGTTCCTCTGGTTTAATTTTTTGTTAGGTTCGGATTTGCTATAAACTGATTTGTTCTATTCGTTCCATTTCCATGTTAGGTTTGGAAGAGCACTGGTGTGTTTTGTTCCATTGTTTTCATTCTTGTCGTAGGTTTGGACTTGCCCTAGTCTAGTTTTTTTCGATTCGTTCCATTTCAATCTTAGGTTTGGATCTGCACTGGTGTGTTGGTATCTTTTTGTACTAGTTTTTCTGGTCCACTCTGGTCTCCTGGGGTCACAGGGCTCCATCTCTATCTTTCAGTGTCTCTGTCAATGGTCTTGGGGGAGCCTGACGTCAGAGAAGCTGATAACAGCAGCTTCAGAGCAGCAGAGACGCTCTCGATAAGAGCCAGACTGATAACAGTTCTGCAGCGGCCACGGCTATTGTTCAGCTTGAGAGGTTCAGCCAGAGAGAGCTTCATCCGTACGGATACTTCACATTTCCTCACTTATCAGACTCTATTGAGATGCTCTTCTGTGTGATTATTTCCTTTCATTGTGTGTGAATGTGCATACATCCATATCCAATGCAATTTAGAAGTGTTATTAAAACTAATATGTTATTTATTAGTTTGGACATAGAAACCGAAACACTGTTTAATACAGTCAGGAATGATGGATTTTAAAAAAAGTTTAATGAGTTTTGTGCACATTAATCTGTTCAGAGGTCGTGAGGCCCCTCTGTTAGTCAAAACGATAGAAGACGTGTCAGAAGGAAGATAGCGCTAATAACTGTAATAAATATCTGCTCTACCCATCCTTCGCAAACACATTTCTTCGTTATCAAGCCATCAGGTTGATCTGCTGGTGCTTAATAGGAACAACTCCGACTACAGGAACTCAAAGTCGCTCAAAACCCAAAACAAACAACTCTGCAAATTTTAATAAAGTCACTAGGTGTAGTAATCATTACACACAATTAAAAGCTTAATTTTGAAAATGTAAAGTAAAAAGTATTAAAAGTATTTTAAAACTTAAAAGTAGCTATCCGACCCCATGGTGTGGTAGACAGCGTGCATTAAAAGGCCATAAATAATCTTACATTTTGTTTAATTTGTGTGTTTTTTTTTAAATAAACTTACTGTAGAAAGTTTTTAAGTACAAAAAATGTCATATAAGTTACATATTTTATAAAGTTACGGTACAAAGACTTCAACATAGTAATAAGTTAAACAAAGTAACTGGTAAGATTATACAGTTCCAGTATAGACTAGTTACAAACCGTAGATGTTATAGTAACTAGCACTACAGAAACACTCTTTTTATCAGTTTTCCTCTCCTCCACCGACTCAGTGTTTGTTCTGTTCTTCAGACTTTAGCCTTTGCTTATCTGTGGGAGAGGCTTGAATAGCAGTGTCTCAATGTCTCTCTACCATCTCTCTCTCTTCCTTACTTAGTTCCATCTTTCTCCTCTTATTTATTTCTGTTTCTCAAGCATATCTCCTCTTTTGTAACTAATGGCATTACTTTAACAATCAAAGAAACGTAAAATAGTACAGTTTGTGATGTCAATTAATTGGGACCTCTACTGAAGCTCAAATACGAAGTCTTCAAATCTCTTAATCTCAATCTTATCATAAGTTCTCAAGAGGTGAGAGGGTTGTGTCCATCAGGTCTTGACCTCAGGTGTTTCTGCAGCTAAACATTACTGATCCACAAACAGCTTAAAACATCACAAACACACTTTCAAGGCTTCTCACGTCGTTCCCTTTAACCCTTCAAACACGTCGTAACTCTTTCCGACACTACCCTCCCAATTCCACTGGTACAAACCCAATAACACTTTTCTTTATTGCTCAGACTCTGCTGAGAAACCTACTTTTTTAATTGGAGTTCAGGAAAAGATATACCGGTAATCTTATATTAGAGAAAAGTGTGTTTTTTTAACCTTGCCCTGTGCTGCTTAAAAGCCACTTAAAAAGGGAGTAGTTGCTTAGTTTGACCTGGACAGTTTTGTTATCTCCAGGGGAGTGAGCACCTGGTGTGGTGTTTCCTCCTCTGGATGGAAGCCGTAATTAATGTAATTGTTTATTTATTTATTTTTACCATGGACCAGTTTGCATTAATTACATCAGGACAGGAGGGTATTGAAAGGAAAGGGGGGGGGGGTGAATGAGAGATGTAGGGGAGGGGGAAATATTCAGGAGTGGGAATAATACCCACCTGAACATGCCATATCAGCTTGTTTAAGCTTTGCGTAGGACAGTTTTTGCAGTTTGTGCGTAACTACATACATATATACAGAACACCTACCTGAACACACCATTAAGTAATTGACCCCCCTGTTAGTCAGCAGATTTTCTGATCCCCTTCATCATTATGAACCCAGAGACGATAGAAAAGCTCGAGAAGAAGTACTTGAAAGGCCTGGATTGATCTAATCAGAGAAAATCGGTGGAGGGAGCTGAAGGTTGGTTTCTCCACTCATCAACTTCCAAACCTTAAAGACTTGGAGATTATCTGGAAAAAGAAACTGGACAAATTCCCTCCCAAGTTGAAGGTTAAACTTGGAGACAACAAGAAATGTTTCGCCCTACTGGATCAGTCAGCCAATCGAAACACGGTTCACACACCCCTGACTCTCCCTGATAGCTCATAGCCTTCTTGGATCACTGCATATGCTCTGTGTCTCATCTGGGTTCAACTCTATTCTGCTTCTCATCTCCACTCCAGTCTTCATCACCAAGGTCATCAAGGGTTCTCAGGTTCGTAGCACCTCCCCGTTGTTGACTACTACTAGTTGAGACTTACTACTACTTTTATTCTGTCTCTGTTTGTAAACAAGCACCTGTAAATAGTTCCTGAACTCGTGTTCCCTTCTCCTTCCTCCAGAGCACCGTGACCCTTTCAAGAGCAAATCACTTTATAAACTTGTTTCGGTTTCTTTTTAAATTCCCAGTGTAACTTACAAGAAATTTTCGTTGTGAATGGTGCTCAGAGTATGTGGTAGGATCCCAGTAAGAGGTACCTTCAAAATACTTCATTGAAGTACCTTCAATGCCCAGTTGGTCCATGTGGATAAAATATAAATGTACTGATTAATAACTTGATTGAAAAAGGACAATAATTGCATTTTTTAAAGTTAACATTCTCTAAATGCTATGCCACCAATTTTATGCAAATTTATTCAAATTAAGCAGAATCAACTTTAATTCGGTTGCTGCTCACCATTAGCTTTGCACACGTCGGAGCTCAGGGGTCACATGTTTGTTCTCTTCTGATCAGCAGTGTGTGATGCATATCCCCCGCTGTGGGGGCTGGGGATGGGGTCGGTGGCCTCAGACGGGGCCCTCTTCCTCTGGGTCAGAAAGGAGCAGACTCCTGTCTCCAGGAAGAGCCTTCAAGAGACCATTGGCCCCAAAGCAAGGGTCAATAGGATTGGGGAGATCTTCAACCTATCTTCTGGAATTAATAACAATAATATTAACACGATTGATATTAATATTATAAATAATAGTCATTCTAATAATAATGCTACTGATCCTTGCCCTAACAATTTTATTAATAATAATAATACAAATGAAAATCTTACTAAAGCTAATAATAATCATTTGATCGATAATAATACGATTAAAACTAAAAATAAAAAAAAAATGCTATTAATTTTGATAATTCTTCTGAGGCTAGTAATAATAATTTTATTAAAAACAATATTGATGATAATGCTGCTAATAGAAATATAGCTAATAATAATGTTGTTTGCTATCATTTAAAATGCTAATATGCATGTTTCTAAGGGGAGTAATAATCATTTTATTATTATTAATGCAAATAATTATGCTTAATAGTTACTAGTTTTTGAATAACAAAGCTTCTAAGGTATTACTAGTAATGCTAATTAAAATGCAGCTTTAATTTTAGCAATTCTACTGAGGTAATAACATGTTTTTATGACATTTTTTTTAAATATTGATGATAATTCTATAAAGATAATGTTATTAATAATAAAGCTAATAATATTGTTGTAAATAATAATGATTTTACCAAGATTAATAATAAAGCTTTAGTAACAACGATGCTCTTAGTATTATATTTTGTTAATGTGTATGGTTTAATCATAATTATTTATTTTACGGTTATGTGTTGTTTGTTGTGTTGGGGGAGTCCGTGCCGCAGTGATGTCATCACGTCCAGTCAATCTGATCCTGATGAAGCCAGGTGCCTCGTATTAGTTTCTATATAAATGTTTTATTTTTGATTATTTTTTTTTATTATTTGTGCTTGAGACAGAGAAGTAGACGGGAGCAGGATTATTGATGAGTCTTAACGTTTACACGTAGCAGATGTGAGCAGGAGAGGGGCTGTGGTTTAGAACTCCAGTGAGTGGTTTACTGGAGAACTAGTGAATGTAGATCTGGATCAGGAGCTTACAGAAAGAGGGATGCTAGCTGCTTGAAATGAAACAACCCGAGTGAAGATTAAAGTTTAGCTTTTAATTTAAAGCTACACGTTTCGTTTCTCCGTATCTCCGTGGTGTTAAATCTGTGTGTGACCTTTGTTTGTTTGTGGGCTCTGGTGTGTGTCTGTGATGAAATGAGGAGCGATCGATGCTCCGCCTGAGTGCTTCGGCTCTTATCTTCCTCTGGAGAGCAGCGTTATCTCTCCGAGCTGAGCCGATCGCTCCGCTTGATCACTGCTATCTGTTCCTGTGTTTGAACGCTGCTCTGATCACATCTAGAGCTGCAGGATTGATTAGGATCAGGATCACATGACAGGTTCCTCTTCTCTTTACTTCAAGAGCTTGATTCAGGTGTGATCCGTCATCCATGTTCTCCAGCAGCAGCATCAGAACAGTTTGGAAAAGTCTTCAGATGATGGGTTGAGATGATGGGTCATAGATGCTCCATCGTCTGCTTGTGTGTTCCTCATCCTTCCAGAGATGCTACTTCTTCCCTCCCCTCTTCTTTTACTCTTCAGTAACTGGGATCTCCATCGTGAATCTCAGATCTGATACCACAGTGGAGGACATGCTTCTGGAGCGAGTTTTTCCTAGACACGGAAGTAGAGAATGATCTGGAGATGCTACGATTAATTATTTTTAAAAACATGATGAAAAGATCATCAAAAGATCTCTTCAGCCGTGCTCCTGAAGCTCACAGATCCCTACAATGATTATCTGATGCTCACCGCCAGATTACCCAGGCACACTTTTAGTTTGTCAGCTAGCTCTGCTAACAAAAATAACAATAACTATTTATCATCTGATAGTTTAGCACACAGCTCTCACGATGCGTGTCACATTCCTCTGTGATTTCCCTCTCACAACACCTCGACTTTCCAACAAACTCACACTCCTGGGGAAGAGAGTATCAGCTCTAGTCCACATCTACAACACCTCGTTCATACTCGGTCTGACAGAGTGCTGGCCCCTGACCAATCACACAGCAGGCGCTGCACAGAGACAAGAATGAGACGTTTCTGTTACAGCAACTGCTCCACAGCTCATCTGACATTTAATATTCGCAATAATTACACAATATTCAGTGTTTCAGTTTCACCGTCCAAACCTCCAGCTATATACTGAACAGTGTTTCAGTTTCACCGTCCAAACCTCCAGCTATATACTGAACAGTGTTTCAGTTTCACCGTCCAAACCTCCAGCTATATACTGAACAGTGTTTCAGTTTCACCGTCCAAACCTCCTGCTCTATACTGAACAGTGTTTCTGTTTCACTGTCCAAACCTCCAGCTCTATACTGAACAGTGTTTCAGTTTCACCGTCCAAACCTCCAGCTCTATACTGAACAGTGTTTCAGTTTCACTGTCCAAACCTCCTGCTCTATACTGAACAGTGGTTCAGTTTTACCGTCCAAACCTCTTGCTCTATACTGAACAGTGTTTCAGTTTCACCGTCCAAACCTCCTGCTCTATACTGAACAGTGTTTCAGTTCCTCTGTCCAAACCTCCAGCTTTATACTGAACAGTGTTTCAGTTTCACCGTCCAAACCTCCATCATTTTACTCAACAGTGTTTGACCATCCACATCACCTCTCTTCTAAAGTTCTGCAGGTCTCTTGACTCCAGGCTTTCAGGGTAGCCAGGTGGAAGGATGTGTTTATCAACGGTGAGATTAAGATCAGGAGCTGGAGGATTGAGATGAAGCTATTGAGGAAACCAGACTGGCTCTGATTTAAAGCAGATCAGAACTGTTCTTTCAGATACTTTTTGAGCTAATCCACTTCCTGTGCTTAACCACAACACATTTTTTTTTGGAGAAACATCTACAACTACAAGGAGTGAGTTTAGTGTAACAGATCTCTCTTGATAGTTTCTTATCACTTAGATTGAAATGTACTATAATATGTACATCAACTAATAAGCTATTATTTTTATCATAGTATTTTTGGGGATATTTTGTTTAAAAACCAAGCAAGGTTGTATTTTCAGTTTTAAACATTCGACTGCTCTTTTTGGTTTTTAATGGCCAGATAAACATAAATAAAAAGTTAAAAGCACACACAATGAGTCTCAGTCTTCCCTCTGTGTGAAAGTAATGGATGGGATTATTATCTTCTTCATACTTTCATTGTAAACCTCGGGAAACAGACCTGAGTTTGTTTATGAAGCACAGAGAATAATTGACAGTAATAAATGTGTGATTGAAAACAACAACGGCGTCACTTCCGGCGCTCACGGACGCGCGTGACGCCAGTCCATCCATCGCTCTTTCTGAGCATCGAAAACAACGCTCTGGGAAGCTGTCCATCTTTCAACTTCCACAAACCTCTAAAAAGGTTATTTTGTGATTAATCTTGATAAATAAATCTGTTTCTTCATGAACCGGTTGAAAGCGATATGAGCGTCTTTTCCTTTCAGTGCTAGAGTCTCCATGCGTTTAACGGATTGAAAATTGAATAAAATGTAATATAGTTTTTAAAGACAGGATTTTTTTTATTTGTGACTCCAACTGATGTTTCTGTGTTTTGTATAAAAAGTGGCCAGAATTTGTTCCAAATGTGCCGTATAATATCCTAATTTTTTTTTGTCTATAAGATCGCATATTTGACATTTTTACAGTTTTCTTTTTTTTTTTGTTGAGAAACAGCACAATAACAAAAAACTTTAAAAAATTACTTATCGTACACATGTTGTACAATCGAAAAATTGTTTTACACATAAATCCCTTTTAATCTTGTCGATTTCCAAACATTTTGGGCAAAGTAAATAAGGCTTCAACGGTATGCTTTAATATAAAATTGTGTTTCTATAAAACCTTTGGTCTGATACATTTGTGTTCACAGAAGTAAAAGGATCACCTGAGTTCTTTTCTTTTATGAAATATTTTATTCATGAAGATATTTCCTCATTGTAATTGAACTGAACATAAACTTTTTGTCTGACTCTTGCGCGTACGTGTTTATTATTCCAATACTTTTCCTTAATATTGTGCTATTATATATCCCTTTTGTAAAGCGTTACGTTTATTTGATAATATTAGTTCATGACAACAATAAAATGTTATAATGCTTTTTGTGATGCATCTGCTTTCATTTTTCGTGACATTTTCTGTTTAAACAATGGAGTAATGTTGCTCATGATATAAAGTAGTTGTTGCCTTGACCAATGAGAGTTCACGTGGACCATAAATAACTTTTTAAAGCCTTTCAAAGTTTTAGACTTTTAGATCACTCTTAATTGTAAGCAACAATAGTCTGCTAAAACAATTTTAACATGTTTATAAAGGTCTGCAGGCATGGTGTTTATCCAGGCGATGTGTCATGATGAAATATTGTCCGATAAATAACATTTATTTATTAATAAATGACCCACTAATCACCCGGTGTTTAAAATACCGCCGATAATCATCGGAGAAAAAACATCGGTTCCGATTTAAACTTTGAAAAAAATGTTAAAATAACGAATTAATGTTATAAATATGTTTATGTGAGGTTGTTTTCACGAGGCCGCTATTGCTGCTGTAAGCCGGAGGCGGAGGCACTGGCTGCAGCTGGAGGAGGTCCGCCCCGGTCTTTGCTCATTATCTTCTCCTGATCACTTCCAGAACGAGGAGTAGAGCAGAATGCTCCGGGTCTGCGCGGGACCGTCCTGCCCATCAGTGTGAGACCACCTCTCATGCTCCGGACCCTCTCCCGACAGCCACGAGCGGATTTACCGGCACCGGCGGATGATGTACCAAGGCATGACCATGAGCTCAAACCACGGAGCTTCGTCCTACGAGCCCGGATTTCTTCACAACCCGGCTGCCGCTTCTCCGGTGTATGTGACGCCCACCCGCGTCACACCGATGATCGCTCCGATACCGTACCTCCAGAATCCCGCGCAGAGCAGCTCGGTGACCGGACACTCGGGGTGGGCTCAACCAGGAGCTGACACCCCCTCGTTTAACTCAAGCCATCACTCCCCAGCGTCCCGGTTCTCGTTTTCTACGAGCCCTCCTTTAAGCGCGGGAAGGGAAACGGCGGCATATGTCTCCGGGGGCGGACGGGAGCACTATGGATCCCGGACGCTCGGAGGGTCTTATCACGGAGGGTATCCGAGCTACGGAGGCTCGTGGACGCACTTTGACGGGTCTGTGATACACGGCATCCAAGCCGGTGGAGCCGCCGGTGTAAGACACTCGAATCTAGGTGAGAAAACAACACCGGGAGCGGATTTTATCACTCTTTAAGCCTAAATCACAAAATAAATAATTTATGATTTTATTTAGTGGAAGAAATTGATGATGTCGTTGTCCCCGATTATTCAAGAATGGTATTTTATTAAATAAATTAATTTTCTCAAAACTGGACGAAGCGGCTGCACGAAATATTTAGCGAAAATGATGGCCATTCGTTTTACATGGTAAGCATTTGGTTAATTGTTGAAAATAAATGTATCTGATTAATTAAGACATTTAACTTTCATTGTTTTTGTTTAAACCAATTCTAAATATATATCTATGTTAGGTAATTTTGCAAATTAATTGCTACTCAAATTGCACGTTTCAATTTTGTCAAATTGCAGAGCATAATTATTTTTGTTTTATTTATTAGTGTTATTTGGAAGTAAATAAAGGAATGATCAAACTACTATTTTTATTTACAAATACGAAATCCTTTGTTGTTCATCCTGTTTAATGAATGTGTTATTTTTTTTTCTTGCATGTCATTCAAAGATAATGTTGTGTAGTAAATATGAATGTTTTCTAAAAATATACGCAGGCTCGCTAATGAACATCTTATTTTTATAAAAGTCTTGAATTTACTTGATATACTTGTGTATAGTCATGAGCAGACTTTTTAAAAAATGTTTAAAATTATACTCATTCTGTAAAGTGAACCAAATAAATTATTTTTGTTCAATGCAGATTTGTTAACTAAAGTACAAAATGTCTTAAATAGTCTGTAAGATATTCCGTTCAATATCTCTGAGTTAATTACCTTTAGAATAAAATAACTTTTAGCATTGAAGAAAATGTGAAAATTATAATTAATATATAATAATTATAATGAAAATCTTTTAATAGAGCGATTTAAATTAGCTCATTTATTTTGGGATTGTTTTTATTTCACACATATGTCCCTGCAACAACACATTTTAAACCTTTCGATGCAAAAACGACGCATTATCCACCGTTTACTTCAAAACTTAAGCTTGACCTAAAGATTTTAACAATACTCTGAAAAAATGAGCCTTTAACCTGATCTTTAAACTCAGCCGAGTGACAAGAAATGTAATAATATGCCGTTCAAAGAATGTTCGTGCATGGGAGGAAGCAAAAAAAAGGTAAAGTAAATACCTTTAAGAGTAAATAAAAAAACATCAGCTGACATTTTAAAGTGGTGTTTTTCATTTTGTGTTTAGTTATTGGCCATTTCTCAAACTCTGGGTGATTTTAAGATTATAGTGAAATTATTAATCTTGTATTTAATGATCAATATTCAAATCGCATTCTAATCACTCTCGGTCGATTTCTTTGGTTGAAAATAAACCCTGTGTACTTTAACAAAGCTTTTAGGGCGTGTGTAACTTTTTCAGTAAACTTTTTGACACAAAACTATTTTAATTAGCTCATAAGAACATGTTCTTATTGGATATCTGATTAAACTTAATTATGTGCCTTTGTCTCTGTTGTTTTGTTAATGTTTTGTGCTTCGGGAAACAGTAAAAAAATGTTGTATGTTTTATGGTTTTGATCATTTGGTAAAATATTATATTCTTATTATTTTAGAACGTGTTCTAATTAATGAATTATATCTCATCTGAATGAATAATGTTTAGTTGTTTAGTTATTTATATATTTTACCATTTAAGAGTTGGTTCCGTAACCATTTTTAACTCTGTTTTCTTAATTTCAAGCGTAATGATAAAAAAATTGTCATTAATGTTTTTTTTACTGTTTGAACTACTGATTAAATGTATAATTAATAAGATTATCGATCATTTATCAGCAGTTTTAACTCGCCAAACCACGTGTATTCATTATAAACAAAATTTAATTTAGATTGTCAGGATTGCTAACCAATATCTTCATCAAAATGATTCTTTCAAATAGAATTACAGTAAATGTAACTTTAAAGTGTTTTTGATTTTTGATTTAATTATTTTTATCTGTGACAATACTATGTGTTTAACGCAAAATGAGCCACTGTTATAACACAGTGTTATGCCAAAAGAGTGTTTCGTTTAAATAATAAAATAAATTTCACCTGAGTGAAACGAACACGTGACATTTGACAAGATCACGTGCTATTAATCGCCAGTCATAAATAAACTGGACTTTAACACGCCACAAAAGCTTCAATTCGTCTTATAGTGTAAAGATCTTTCAATATTTACATAGAGCCTCATTCAAGGTTTTCTCTCAGCCTCATTCTCTCGATTAGCTTACGATACGTTTCAGATATACATTTTTGCAGTTTAGGATCTAAATATCTAAATCTTCTAAATATCTAATTTCAAGATCTTTTGCATATAGATTATATGGACAATATTTATAGCTCATAGATAATAATGAAAATTTCTTCTTTTTTTTACTATATACTTTATAAAGCATATTATTTGAAATGTGAATTAAATTGAAAACTCTGTCCATTTTCAGAAAAGCTTTTAGTTTTAATCTGGAATTAACAATTAAACCTAAACCACTGAATTGAACTTAACTCTTAACTGACTTAACTGACATTTACGGATTTCGCGCCGTTTTGACAGTCTGCTTTACCTTGATTGGTCGTCTCAGTTTGATTGAGAGCTGCACGTGTCAGATCATTAGCATAAACGCCATTTTTTTTACTCTTTTCATACAAGCAAACTGAGTTTATTTTTGTTGTTGATGACCCCCAGACGTGAAGGGATCACGTCTTATAAAAGTTCTAAGAGATTAGTTGCAAGGGGCTTTGACAGGCCATTGTTCGCTTTCCCCGTTAAATTGTCAAGGTTAAACTATATCTGAAACCTAAATAAAGGCCTGTGTTTATAAATCGTTGATATATTGACTTAATGTGATTAAATGCTACACGTATTCTTTGACTCGGCCAGGTGTTATTTATTTTCTGTTTTATATCAATCTACTGCTGATGCCAACGACTGACTGACTTTTCACAATTTCAATTTTCGCACCAAATATTTATATTGTTCATTTTAAATAAAAGCCACAGGGTTTGGTCATTTCATTAAAAATGCGACACTTGCTACACTTAAAATGTGTGAAACTGCAATAATTTAAAAACATTCTAAACATGAAATTTACTCATGGAGCCTATAAACAATAGATCAAGTGAATTATTTGCCGGAAACACGTCATTATTATGTAATTAATTCATATAATGACGTCTGTAGTCACGTGCCAGCTGTCTTAGTAGTGATGTATGAAGTGAATGGCTTGTTAAGGGTGTTTGAAAGCTTCAGGGTGGTTTAGAGAGAGATGGATGAATGTCTCACTGCTGTTTTTGAGGGCCCCTTAGGGACCCTTTTCTATTAATAAAGATGAGCTCAACTCAACTCTGAGCAGAACTAGCACTTAACATGAGAGACCCCTGCTGAGAGACACACAGCACCCCCCCCCCCCCGCCCGACCTTGAAAAGTTGGATGCAATATAATAATATTAACAAATTTAGTTGATTTTAGATTAAATAAAGTTAGGCTAGCTTAACATATTGTGATCATCTACAATTATTAGTATCAAAACTAATTCCTCAAATGTTATTATGTTAACTGGGGATTAAATATTTAAATGCAGTGTGTTTTATTTAAAATGTCTACCTTTAGAAATCTGTGTTTAAGTCTTTTCTGGTGTTTATTTTTGTGTTTCATTACATCTTTTTTTAAACAATGTAATGCTCTTATTAAGACAGGAACTGGTGTCTTCTATCAATATTTCTGTGCCTTCGAAACAGTTTTTATTTCAAACATAGCTCAAAATTAAGATACAAGTGCAAACTTAAAGACAAGCGGCAGCGACACCTGTTGGTTGTGTTTATTCACTGCCGCTGACATGTCAAAATTTGTTCGTCACTTAATTTTTTTTAATGTAATATACTAGATTTTGTTCTTTCGTTGTGCTTCATTTAAAGTTTTAAATTGTTTTACGGATTGTTTTTAAATGTTACATACATTTTTTTTTACAGTGTTTTTATTTTTATGTTTATATTAATGAGTTTTTGTCTTCCCAAATAACATTTTAACACTAATTTTAGTAGTATTATTAATCATGCTCTTGATTTAAAGAGCTTCTAGATGACCTGGCTGAGGGGCGGGAGTGTGTGAACTGTGGGGCGATGTCTACCCCACTGTGGAGGAGGGATGGCACCGGACACTACCTGTGTAATGCCTGTGGACTCTACCACAAGATGAACGGCATCAACCGGCCACTCGTCAAACCCCAGAGACGAATGGTAATCTCTCTCTCTCTCTCTCTCTCTCTCTCTCTCTCTCTCTCTCTTATGGTCACCTGACCGTTATTAAAGAAAACGCCAGTGACATTAAGCCACACTGTCCACAGGTGGCAGAAGCACAATCTTGTTAGTTTGATTGCTGGTGATCTCGGAGCTTAGATGTCGCTCTAGTTTAGCTCAGTCTTTAAAGTTTGGAGACTCCAACCTTCAGTTCCCTCCATAAAGTTATCCTGGCATCAAGTTCTAGAACACTCCAGGTCCTCCAATTCTATCCACTATCTCATGAGTTTCTACCTCCTCTATAGTTCTGACCTGTGCTCCTCGTTGTTCTCATGATCAGTGAATCTCCATGAGGAGATATTTTGTTTCATGATTTGTGCATGATGTGATGGTCCTGTGTAGCTCTAAAATCTTCTCCCTGATCTCCCTGTAGCTCCTTAGTCTCCATCATGTTGAAGATTTTGTAATTCAGTGAGTGATAGCTTCTCTGGAAGGTGACTCTCTTAAAAAGAACCAGACAAAGCTCCTGAAAGAGAAGCTCCAGATGTCAACTGAAAGACATCTAGAGCCAGATGTTTGCTGATTGTCAGAGCTTCAAATTCTGTTTAAAAAAAGCCCCGCCACTGCCCCCCCCCACCTCTCTCCATCAGTCTGCCTCCAGGAGAGTCGGCCTGGCCTGTACAAACTGTCAGACGACCACTACCACATTATGGAGGAGAAATGCAGAGGGAGAGCCGGTATGCAACGCCTGCGGTCTCTATATGAAGCTTCACGGGGTCAGAAACTACAGAAAATTACCACAAATAGTTTAACACTTTTATAGTTTAATTCAGTATTAAATGTATTAAATACCATGTGTCTGTGTTTACATCAGGTTCCTCGTCCTCTGGCCATGAAGAAGGAGGGCATCCAGACCCGAAAAAGAAAACCTAAAAATATCAGCAAACCTAAACTCAGTGAGTGAGAAGCAGTTTTATTTATTTATATGACGGTAGCTAATCATGGCTAATTGTGATCTTAACCTGTGACCCTCCAGGCCCTTCAGAAGGTCAGCCAGCATCTGTGAACTCCAGTAACAGCGAGGAAAGAACTGCAGTCAGCATTAAATCCGAACCAGACACAGCAGAACTTTACTCACAACACAACAGCATCCCTCAGGTCTGAGATATAGCGTGTGTATCAGTAATTAAAATATTTAATACATAAACATTAATAGCGCAAACTAAAGCTAGAGGTTTGGACGGTGAAACTGAAACCCTATTCTGTATACAGTTGTACTCATAAGTTTGGATACTCTGGCAATTTTCTGATTTCTTGCCCATTTTTTAGAAAATAATAACACAAATGCATTTTCCCACTCATAGTTAGTGGTTTACTCTTTTAAAATCATAAAGACAATAGAAACTTTCCAAATGACCCTGATCAAAAGTTGATTTTGGCCTGATATTGATCACAAAAACTGATATCAAAGGGTTTGAGTGGATGGTAAAGGTAACCATTCTCACGTCGAACTGGTCGCGTGTAATCAGTGTTTGTGCAGAAAAGATTTCTGAGTTTCTGAGCTGATATACAGGAAAATGTGACGTGGCTGTTTCAAGGAGCTCAACAAGGAGACACCTTAAGAAAAATGGGCTGAATGGTTTTGCCAGAAGAAATGCTTTTACAATAGGTCAAACAGCTCAGAGACTTCTTGAGAAACTTCTTGAACAAAGTTCTTCAGAGCGATGAGACCAAACTTTTTGCCCCAAAACACTACATTTGTGGAGGAGTCAACATGAACAGAACACCACCCCTACTGTCAAACACGGAGGCGAGGCACTGATGTTTTGGGGATGTGTGAGCTCAAAAGGCACATGGAACTTCATGGTAAGATGGATGGAAAAGCAGGTTATCTAAAGATACTAGAGGAAAAATGTACACTCATCAGACCGGAGGTTGAGCATGGGACGTTACTGGCTATTCCAACACGACAACGATCCACAACACAAGGCCAAATCCACTAGTCAGTGGTTTCACCAGAACAAAGTGAAGGTTCTGGAGCGGCTTCTCAGTCTCTCCTGACCCCAGTATCATTGAACCACTCTGGGGAGAACTCAAACGTGCAGTTTATGCAACACAGCCCAAGAAATTACAGAAGTTGAAGGCCAAGAGCTGCTTTACCAACGGAGAAGATAAAGAACTTCAGGTTGACATGGGTGTTGAAGGGGTGAATACAAAATTTGGAAAGTTTATGTTGTCATTATGATTTAAAAAGAGTAAATCATAGACTAATGAAATACTGACGATGTGACGCCACTTACTGCCATTGGACTAATATGAGGCCACCGCAGAGCTGCCATTGACGTGCACATGTGACTTCCTGAAGGAACCGCCATGGTTTCAGGGCTCCGCCTTGAGTCTGACTTGCACATGCCCCTCTCCCTGTTATATACAACTTTTTGGAATTTTAAATAAGAATTTGAAAATAGCTTCTCTGGGCAGCGAAAATGATCTTTCCCATGACGTGATAACAGCGATCAGTCTGTTCAGTGCAGCTGTCAATCATAGTGGTCAATTTATTAAAATAAATTTAAAACAAAAAAAAACTATTTCAATCTGTTTCTCAAAGTAATTTCTGAGGAAATATTTTTTTTTTAAGTTCTGCCTTTTCCCTTGGGCTGGAAATCATTCGGCAGCCAGCACCAAGCCATTAAACTAAATGATAACACTTAACAGTTTCTGTGATATCTTTCACATTTTCTGACAAATAAATGAAACATTTGAGTACAACTGTAGAGCTGGTGGTTTTTACTAAATGTAGTTTTTAAATGTACTTACTGAATTTCTCTTAAAGAATAAAAGGGATTTAATTTAACCAAACAGCTAATTACTCATATTCTCTACTCGCATTCTTCTCAGGTTTCTTCATTTGCGTCATATTTGGGCAGTCCTTCATCAGCTCTGAAAATTTCTCAGAACGGATCCTCAAACTCTAAATCTGAGGTCTGGAGCAGCCTCATCCTGGCCTGAAAAACAGATTTTTCTGGATTTTCTCATGTGAAAATGACATTCTCTGTCTTACAAAACACAATTTTGGCTTTGCTTGTTAAAAGGTAATTCATCAATTTCATGTGGCCGCCATTGTAAGAACGACAGAGAGAAACCCGGAAGAAGAGATAAACATGGCATTGATAACAAACCTTGAAGTATTGTAAAGATATTTAATAATTTTTGTTGAAAATGTGGCTGAAAATAAACGTTGAATTAAAGTTTTATTGAAGGCTACATCACCACTATAGAAAGTCAGATAATGACTCTGAGTCCAACACATTCCCACAGTGTTGAAGTAGGAACAACAGTAAGACCTCCATTTTATTCCTACTATTCCTGTGTTTCTACCAACCCTAGCCTCTCTTTCATTTTTAAAATGGAGCCCGCGTGATAGGTGAATAAAACCAAATACACTGTACACTTTTCGACTGCTCTGATTGGTCAAATCTGCTGTCAGAAAGCTGATTCTGATTTTCTAAGTCATACCCATATTTTAACAGTGATTTAAGGCGAATGAACTTAAAACAATACATCACTTTGTGATAACAATACAACTCCCTGAGTAGAGGATGAGGAAGGATTGAAATATGCACTCCAGCATCCCCCTCTTCCTCTCTTCCACTTTTTCAGTTTATTCTTACCTTTCACCTGGAGTGAGACACCAGTGTGTATGTGAGGCCCTGAACTGGGATAGGCTCCAGCAGATCCTTATGACCCTAATTTGGATTTATTCAACCAATCAGAGATGTTTACAAGAGATTAAGCTCACAATACACTATGCATATACATACCCAAAGCAATAATAAATTATTATAAATATACATCATTATTCATTCTATCAGTTATTTTTAAATGTATATGTTCTTTTTTTTATATTCACTTCCTGTCTTAAAACTCACAAGAATGTTCATATCCCTTTATAAAAGCCTGGCAGCACTCTTGGGATTATAATTCTCTTTAAAAATTGTATTTTAAAAGCGTTGGGTGCTTATTTCTACAACGAAAGCAGGGTTATTTTTTTCACTTGAAGTTGACTGAAAAGTGTGAATTTGTAACTTTAAACTTTATTTACAACTTACTCTTTTTTTATGTATAAATATATATAATTATAATTTTATTCTTGTAACATTTCAATGTATTACCTGTATATAAATGTACGTAATGTTAAACTCACTCCATGTTTAAGTGTATTGCCTGTCACAAGATCTATGTGGAAATTAAAAATATAAAACGTTTGATTCATATTGTATTGTTCTTTAACTGTAAAAAATATGTGAACTACTGAAAAGAGTATCCCAGCAGTTTCACCAACAGCATTTGGACAATGAAACTGAAACACTGCTCAGCAGCGTCTGAGAGATATGAGGCTGTTGTTTTCTTTTATATATATACTCTGAAACGTTTAAATTGTTATAAGCTAGATAATCATAAAGAAGGGCATATTATCTACTATTTAAGAACTTATTTATATTTTGTGACTAGTTCATCCATATTTGCAATGACCAGCGTGTAAAGGGTTAAACCCAATATTTTTGTAGAATTAACCATTGACCTCCTTCTATTTCGAACGGGCAATCAGGTACGTGTTTTAATCAATATTTGAAGTGTATAAAATTCTAAATATGTTGTTATTTGATGAAATAATGTGGGTACCGCTTGTTTTGAGGCATTTTTATTTAACGACCATTCCAGCGTTTCCTCTAATACTGAAACGTCATAGCTGATTCCTCCAATCAGCGCCTTTCAAGACTGCGCGATTCATTACTTGCTTAGTGGGCGGGACATCGCACCAGCCACTTCCACCGCTGATTGGTCAGGGTTTACTAAACCCATGAGGTCCAGCCAATCAGAGGCGTCGGTCGATCGTGCGAGAAGGGATTGTGGCTAACCGGGTTTAACGGTGCTCCTCTGAAGCTTTCGCACAGTTTCAATGGAAAGAGCCGAGTTCGGATTGTAATTCACCTGCCGAAATACAAATATCGTTTTATAAACTGTCAAAATGGACATCCTGAAATCTCTCGGACACCCGGAAGAGATCTACAACCTCTTCAAATACAAACTAGGAGGCTGTCGGGCTGTCATGCCTAAACTGGATTATGTAAGTAACGTAGAGCATCGTGAGAGTTTATTCTGTTTTTGCAGCCTTCAAGTTGTGCATTAAGGTTATAACATAGCAAGCTATTGTTAAAAACGATATTTAAATATAATTAGTGACACGTTTTGCCTAAAACATTTTTATTCATGCACAAATAGTTTTTTGCAGAAAATATGTTTTTTGCTTTTTTTTTTCAAAAGAGATTAAAATGTAAAGGGACACACATAGTCTTCATCAAACCTCTTTTAGAACCCGAAAGAAGATTATTATCAAATGATTAAACTGAAACAGTTACACTGTAAGAATTGCAGAACTTATTTTTTTTGGTTCAAATCTCAAGGTAAGCTCATAGTTTAGTAATTTACAACACGTGAATTTTAATATTTATAGATATATAAAGAAAGAACTACGTATTTATCTCTTTGTTCATAACTTTATTGAGGACGTAATAGTCGTGCGAAGTAAACGACTATTATTGTGGAAGTAAAAAGATTGATGTAAGAAGAAATGAGGATTGGATTATGTAATGAGCTTTGCGAAAGAGAGAGACACCTGCTTATGTTAGATAATCCCCTCCTCTCTTTCTCTCTGACAGACAGACAAACTGTCAGTCAGACAGACACATAGAGACAGAAAAGCAGATGGATGAACAGACAGAAAGACAGATATATAGACATAAAAGCAGATAAATGGATTTATAGCCAGGCAGATAGTCGTACATAGATATCCAGAAGCATAGATATATTGGTGGATCGAAGAACGGAAAGATGGATAGAAGAACAGACTGACGGACAGACATAAGGCAGATGGATGGATGGACAGAGATAGACAGAAAGACAGGTTGATCGATAAATAAATGGATGGATGAATGAATGGATAGACAGAGGGCAATAGGAACAGATGGGTGGATGGATGGACAGATAGATATGCAGACGGACAGCTAAATAGACAGACAGATAGAAATATGGATAAAAGGATGGATATACAGACAAACAGGATTGGCAGACAAATGTGCAGATGGACAAAGAGATGGATGGACAGACGAACAGCTAGATGGTTGGACATATGGATAGAAAGATGGACAGACAGTTGGGTGGATTGATGGATGAATGGATGGACGGGAGGACAGACGGTCAGATTGATGGACAGGTGGATGGATTGATATACATGGATGAACAAAAGGACATATGGGTGGATGGATGAATGGGTGGACGTACAACTAGATGAACGGACAGACTGTTGGACATATGGATAGATAGATAAATATACAGTTCAGTGAATGGATGGACGGACAGGTGGGTGGATGGATGGATAGGTCGATTGATGGATGAATGGAAAGAGGGATGGGTGGATGGGCAGGTGGGTGAATGGATGGATGAATGGACAGACAGTAGGATGAATGGATGGGCGGTCAGATGGTTAGATGGATAGATGGACAGTCGGCGGATGGGCGGACAGGTGGATGGATGGACCTAGGATGGACAGACTGTAAGATAGGTGGGTGGATGGATGAACAGACAGTTTGGCAGACGGTTGGGTGGATGTCATCAGCAGCTAAAGCATTGACAGTTGCTCAGTATTTCAAATCTAACAATAATGGCCTTTTTCTGCAACAAAAATCCAGGTTAAAATAAATGCCACTACTCTGTAACTCTAGATGGCGCTGCTTGCTTATTTTGTGTGTACAAATAACATGACTACATATTTTGTAACATGACCCGGGAACTACACAAAGGAGGTTCGACCACATTGTACAACATACTTACCTAGTAAAGAAAGTTAACCAAATCAGAGTTTTACAACATCTACAGCAATTAAAACACATGAAAGATAATAGATGCATTTTAACAAATATAAGCAGACTTTTAAAGGCTGATATTGAAGCTGCAGTGTTTCTGAAAGTGCGTTCATGTTATTTTTAACACAAATATAACAAACTGATTGAGAGCCTGTCCGTCACGAGGAACGCGCCTCTCTGACGCGTCAGAAAACGACCCCGTGGTAAAACATTTTGTGAAGCTTCGCACTCGTACGGGCACCATTTCCGGGCTGTTGTAACCAGATTTTCGTGACCTTTTAGGCAGTTTGGGGTAAATCAGTCTATGATCAAGTTTTAACTACGTAATTATCAGCGTGCGCTCAAATTCTCTCTGATATCTGTTATGACACTCGAACGCGCAGTGACGCACCTTTGATTTCTTTTGTTGTATTTTATCCTGAACACCTGCACACTAACAATAGGCAACACGCGTTCTCAAATACATCGCTTTCATTAAATTTTCTAGTAAAAAGACGCGCTAGCAGAAAGCGCATTTGCACGCGAAGGCGCGGGAGTGACGCGCCAGGTTTCGTCGGCAGCTGCGGAGGTTATAAATAAGCACAGAGCAGCTGTCCTCGGATGGCCGGGGTGGTCGGTAAGAGCTCCGTTTCCTTCTCGGTGCTCAAGCGCTATATGTCGCTGCGCAGCTCTGGTGCCTCCCCTCGCCCGGTGCTCGCTCTCCGAGGCGCCGCCTCCTCCTTGATGCGGATCCCGCGAGCACCTCCGCCCACCAGGGCTCACCCTCACCCAGGGCTTACCGTGTGTTTCTCCGGGCAGGAATCTATGAGCGACTCACTGAGGACCTGCTACGCCTACCTGAACCAGACGAGCCGGAGCTTCGCCGCGGTCATCCAGGCGCTTGACGGAGAGCTCCGGTAAGAGCCCCGGTGCACCGGGAGCAAGCATCTCAGAGACCTAGTGCCCGCTGAAAACTCTGATGGGTTTGGTGCAACGGCATGGCTTAATGTTGCAGACAAGCAACTGCTTCTTTATTTAAATCACATTTAATCAGAGACAGAGCAGCTGTGTTGCAGAAGTTTCTTCAAAGTTAAAACTATGTAAAGATTCTTCCATCAGAGAGTGACTGACTGAGAGAAAACAGATTATGAAATCGAACACGACTCTTGTTAGTAGCTTGAAGGTGGAATGTTGTTGCTTCATGCATTTTAATATAACTTCATACAACTCTTTTTGCATACGATTGAGAATTGACTTCCAGTAAAGGCTGATTGATTGGCTAATCCGGAAATCAATATAATAATAACATTACTCTTTATTAAGCCGCTCTAAAACTTTTCTCTCTCTGTCTCGCCCTCTCACACTCTCGCTTTGCCCATCTTCCCCTCTCTACTTCTTTCCCTGTCCCTCTCCATCTCTCTTCCATCCCCTTCAATGCTGTTCTTACCTCCATCTGCCCCTCTCCTTCTATTCCATTTCTTCTTTCCCCTTTCCATCTTTCCCATTTTCCCTTCCCTTTTCCCATCTTTTCCCTCAAACTCCCTTGGACCTTCTTCTCTCTCTCTCTCTCTCTCTCTCTCAATCACTCTCCCTCTCCTTTACTGCACTCTCTTTCACTGCCCCTTTCAATCACTTGATCACTTGTTCCCTTCCCCTCTCCCCAATCTCTCGCTGTCCCTCAACATCTGTATACCTTTCTTTCCCCTCTCCTCTTTCCCTCTCGCTCTTCCTTCCTCTATTTGCTCTGCTCCATCTAACTCCACACTTTATTCCTCTTCCTTTTCCCCTCTTCACCACTCTCTTCTCTTTCTTTCCCTCTTTCCTTCTACATCTCTATCTCCCTAACCCCTCTTGCTGTCCTTCCCCCTCCCTCTATCTCCCCCTTCTCCATCTCTCTTCCACTCTCCCTCCCTCTATTACCTTCCCTTCTTTTCTCTCTCCCTTCCAATATTTCTCTCCCTTTATCTCTCCCCCTATACCTCTCCATCTCTCTCTCCCTCTAACCCCTCAAACTCCTTCTACACTTCTCTTTCTCTTGTCCATTTCTCTCTCTTTCTCCTTTCCACTTTCTCTCCCTGCCCCTTTCCACCATTCTCTCCCTTTCCCCTCTCTCCACATCCCTTAAAATCTGTGTACCTTCCGATTTCCTGTCTTTTTCTTGTTGTTCCCACCTCTGTTTGCCTCTCCCTCTATCCCTCCTCACTTTTTACCTCTCCACCACTCCCTTCTCTCTCTTTCCATCACCCCCTCATTATCCCCCTTCCCTTCTTTCCCCTCTCCATTTCTCCTGTCTCTTTCCCTGTTCCTCTCCATCTGTCTCTACTTTCTTCTATACAATTCCATCTCTCTTCCCGCCCTCTCCCTTCTTTCCCTGTGCCTCTCTCTCTTTTCGTTCCCTTCAGGCATGCAGTGTGCATCTTCTACCTGGTTCTTCGAGCTCTGGACACTCTGGAGGACGACATGAGCCTCTCAGCAGAGAGAAAGATCCCTTTGCTCACTCACTTCCACACATGTCTCTATCAGCCCGAGTGGAGCTTCAGAGAGAGCCGTGAGAAGCACCGCAGGGTCCTGGAGGACTTCCCCACGGTCTGTGGTCATGACCATTTTGTCTGTCTCCGACAATATATGCATGAGTTTTATTACTTGTTATTTTTTGTGTTATATCAATTTTTTTACCTTTGTTATATCTTTTGTTTACCTGCCTGCAAAATCATTTCATAAATTCTAGTCAGCTGTGTTTTGCTGTGAGGACTTCTATTTTGCAATGTTCCTGTCATGAACCTGATATTTCTTCTATCAATCATTGAGTCCATGTTGGGGTTTTTATGTAGTTCATGGCAGAGACACTCGGATTTGTATGCCAACACTCCACAAATGCTCTGCTACCAAACTGTCCAATCACAGACTTTACAGCTGTGAGAAGTTCAAATTTTTAGGAGATGGTTCAAGCACCGGGTCTACCTATGGTGTAGCCTATGCACAGAATTGATGCAGGAATATAAATTGGGCTTTAGGGTCACAGGGTTTTGCTGGAGATCTCCCAGCCATGCGTATCATACCATTGCTAATTTATTCTTGTAATAAAAGCATATTATATTTACTGTAAAATTTTGGTTTCAAATTTTGACTGCTAATATGAATTCTGTTGTTTACAGAATATAAATGAAGTGTATTTTGCTCTCAGATCTCGGTGGAGTTCAGGAGTCTGGGGCAGCAGTACCGCGAGGTGATTTCAGATGTTTGTCGGCGGATGGGTGAAGGAATGGCTGAGTTCCTGGAGAAGAAAATTAACTCCATGAAAGAATGGGACAAGGTAAACATTACTCTTGCGTCCTCTTTGTCAGATTTTATTCCCCGAAATCTGGGGAGCGGCTCATATCAATGCTATGTTTGAGTTTCGTTACAGTTAGTGAGTTATTATAACTATTCTGTGTGAATTTCTGTGTGTAAGTTTGTTTGTAATCCAATAATCGATATATCTTTGTAATTTAGCATGAAAAAGAAGTTTTCATTCTAAATGAAGTGTTTTGGTGTGTTTACGGACAGTACTGTCACTACGTGGCGGGGCTGGTGGGCGTGGGTCTTTCCCGGCTTTTCTCTGCTTCTCACCTAGAGGATCCGGAGATTGGGAGTGATGAGGAGCTGGCCAACAGCATGGGACTGTTCCTCCAGAAAACCAACATCATTAGAGATTATCTGGAGGACCAGCAGGAGGGACGAGCCTTCTGGCCCCAGGAGGTGACCCACACTTCAAGATTCTCTCTATTTCTCTCTCACTGTTTGCTGTAAACTGTACAACAACAGACTCTGTTAACTGTTTTCAGAAAAATACACTGTTCAAATCTCAGCTGTAGACACATGACTTCTATTTCTCGTTCAGGCCTGGAGTCAATTCTCCTCTCGTCTGGAGGACTTCTCTGACCCTCTTCATCTGAGCTCTGCTCTTTCCTGTCTCAATCTACTGGTGACGGACGCTCTGCGACATCTTCCAGACGTCATCAAATATTTGAGCCGTTTGCGCAACCAGAGTGTCTTCAACTTCTGTGCCATCCCTCAGGTACTGCACTATCTATCAGAGGCTCTAAACTGTCTAGCATAAACCAGAGTGACCAAACCATTCCACTGAGAAACCAGACCTCATGGAACATAGAGGCTACTAAAGAAGACACAGCAGTGTTTCCTGTTGATACAGGAGTCCCTCTGGGATGGCCAACTATCCCTCTGGGAAAACCAGTGTTCCCTTGGGGGAAACCAAAAACCAAAACCAAACATTTCCTCTAGGAGACTATGTGTTCTCTTGTGGAAAACATTTGTTCCCTCTGAAAGACCTATGAGAGACCCAACACTCCCCGCAAATGAAACTTGACTGAGACTTCACTCAGTGTGACTCAGCAATTTCTTCAGGAGAAGTATAGACCTTCCAAATATATAGGTCTTCCTAGACCCAACATTCCCTTGAGGAGACCTAGGGTTCCCTTGAGTCCCAGCATTCCCTCAGGGAGACTCAACATTTACTTGAGGAGACCTGGTGTTCCCTTGAGTCCCAGCATTCCCTCAGTGAGACTCAACACTCCCTTGTGGAAACCCAAAGTTTCCAGGAGGTGCCCAGCATTCCCTCCGGGAGACACATCTCCTTGAGGAGACCTAAAATTCCCTTAAGATTCAGCATTCAGGGAATTTCCTTGAGGAGACCTAGGATTTCCAGGGGGAGACCTAACATTTGTTTGAGGAGACCAAGAGGTCCCTTAAGACCCAGCATTCCCTCAGGGAAACTCAACATTCCAAAGGTGACCTAAAGTTGCCTTGATACCCAGCATTGCCTCAGATAGACTCAGTATTCCCTCGAGGAGACCTTTTGAGACCTAGCATTCCCTTGAGGTAACATTGGGTTTCTAGGAGGATGCCCCCTAGTGGTTCGGAATTATAAAAATTGATATTTAGACATTCATTCATTCATTTTTTTGCCCGCTTATTCCCTTTCTGGGTCACTGGGGTCTGCTGGTGCCTATCTCCAGCTCACATTGGGCAAAAGGCAGGGGTACACCCTGGACAGGTCGCCAGTCCATCACTGGTATTTAGACATATACCTCCCGATTTGTATGTCCCAAAATAAGAAAACTGGCCACAGTGTGTTTGGTGCATAAAGTTAAGTTGAGTTGTCCAATTTTATCGGCACAAATTTGAGTGTTGGCCATTTTGAATTGCCAAAAATGGCTGTATTTTGTGAATGTATGGTTTTAAGCTGGTTTCCCTCCATGCTCTAAAGCAGGGGTGCTCATTACGTCGATCGCGATCGGAGGTGCAATTGGTTGATCGCGGTGTGAAATTGAAACAATATCAGCCGATCATCCATCCCATCACAGTTCTGTAAAGTTAGCTGCAGATTCACGGATTTGGTTTTCTCTGCTCAATAGCTCGAGACCAGAATGTTCTTAGTAAACAAATAATACCTATTTTTAATCTGTGTTGTGTAGCGGACAAACTACAAAACATTTTTTTCCCTCTGCATTCGCAGAACACATTACGGTCTATGAACAACCCGCTGACATGGAATCGCTTAGGGACCAACTGCAAATTACCAGCAAAATATGTTTTACCCAGAATATGCTTCATAACTTCATTCTAAATTGTTCTATTACAACCAAAATAAAGCAACACACCACTCCTCACCTGCATATTGTACTGCACGACTCAGTTTTATACTCTATTACACTCTATTATTTTTTTACAAAAAATGTAAATAGTTAATTATTATGTGTGTTTTGTCAATTCTCAATAAAGTTGAAAATAATTGTTTGTTGTTTGATGTTTTACATTTTTGTAGCGTGTAGATCACTTTGACTTTGTCATTTTAAAAGTAGCTTGCAAGCTGAAAAAGTGTGAGCACCCGTGCTCTAAAGGGACTTAACAAATTTAAGCCAGTGCCACCTTTGTGGTTAAAAGATATAAACAAATCAACTAAAATGCTAATACATTTTGCTAGATTTGGCTAGCTAATTGTAATTAATCCTGTCTTGCCTTTTTTGGGTGCACCCTAGGACATGGATTCCAATTTCACCATTGTTAATTTAACTTCCTGTTTGCCATATTGAAATAGGTTCACAACCTTCTTTTTTCTGACTTCTCACAGACTGTAGAACTTCTCTTCAGACAGTGTTGGCAAGTTGAATCAGAGGCGGTATCTCTTCAACTTTTTGCCACCAAACTTGGTTAAACTATTTGGGTTAAACCTACTTCTGGCAATATTTGGGCTGTAGGTGGCTAATGGCTAAAACAGCCCCAGCTTGTGGCACTGATTCATGTCCGTTCTGTTTCCTATTGTTTGCCAGGTGATGGCGATCGCTACGCTCTCTGCCTGTTATAACAACCCTCAGGTGTTTGAGGGAGTGGTGAAGATCCGCAAGGGTCAGGCAGTAACGCTCATGATGCAGGCCACCAATATCAGCAACGTCCAGAGCATAGTCTCACAGTACACACAACAGGTGACCCTCGCTTACACAACAGGATTTCACTGCTTATTGAGGAGAAGAACTGACTCTTACCAGATATTAATGGTTCTCACCTCAGATCCAGCAGAAGGTCCCTGCATCAGACCCATCCCGTGAGCAGACTCTTTGTGTGCTGAACGCAATCCAGGAGAAGACTACTTGTGACCTGCCATCACAAACACACTCGCAGACACACGCCCACAGCTTCTCTCCGCTGTGTGTGTCTGCTGCTGGGATGCTCCTGGCTGCATTGAGCTGGCAACTGCTTAACACAGCTAGCGATACACACACAGAGAGTGGACGCTGAAACAGCTTCATTAATATTGGTCAGTTCTTGGTCAGTGGGGTGGAACTGACACCAAAACCCAAATGGAGGAGAGTAAAGTGTCCTTATGGTTTAGCTCTCGTCAGGAGAAGCTAGCAGCAGTGTTGTACATATCAGAGTCTAGCATTGCTTTGTGACGATAGCGTTTCAATTGTATATAATGTAGGATTAATAAAAAGATTAATTTTTGTGTCATTTGGTTTCTTGATTTGCTATATGTTGATGCTTATCCTTCAGGGTTTGAGGTTCTGATTTACAGATGTGTTTTTTTTTATCAAAAAAGACTGACATTTTACAAAATGCCACTAAAATGGCACACATTATAAAGAGAAAAATATGTAAACATGTTTTTGAGAATAATACCAGTGGTCTTAGCTCAGAGGATGTCATTTTCTTACTGTGACAACTTTAAGTGTTGTTTTATACCTCATAAACAGAAACTATATATTTTAAATTGATTAAAATTCAAATGATTACTTTCGTATTATTTATTACTCAATAAATATACATAAATTAAGAAAGGGACATCGTTTCATAATTATAATGAACTTTTATATTTAAAACATTTCATACAACAAAAATTTACGTTAAAGTTCAAACAAATATTTTATAACTTTGTATTATGCAACATAGGAGCAATAAAACCATAAGAATAGTAACACGATAAAGCCGCACCCGCGTCTGGAGCTCCTGTAGGGGGAGGGGCGTTGCCTCTCCTGTCAATCAAACATGGATTAGGCGTGTCTCTGCTGCACTTCGACCAATCACATCACTGCATTTAAATGTTATGCCTGAATGAATAAATAATAGCTTTTAGCAAACTGAAACACGCTTACACAGCATCTTCTACGAGCGATGACCAAGGAAGACGAAGTAAAGTCTAGAAAACAGACGTCATTGTTTCTCGATTATGACTCAAAACTAACGCAATCTTGTTTACATCTTTAAACGGAGGCACTTTAGTAGCTTTAGCCGATTAGCCTGAACTGCCAATGTGTGTTTGTTTACATCCAGGACGGAGTCGTGCATTATAGTGACTTAGCTTTGACGAGAGGATAATATTCGGCATGATCTTCGACAGATGGTGAGGAGAGGAAGAGGAGAAAGGGATGTGGCGCTTCATTTAACGTTGGGTGTGTTTGCAATGTTTCTTATCTTTCCATGAGCATCTATTTCTTTTATCGCGTTATGCAATGTTTTCTCTTTATGTTTATGAAAGGACGTGTTTCAGGTTTATGCATCGTTGCATGACGTTTGTTCTGTAACGTTTCGAGATATTTACTGTATATTTGTAAATCAGAAATACCCGTTCAATCTTCATTCTTCAACCCATATCCTGTAATATGTTGATCTTTGGAATCTTTAACTGTTATTAATATTTTTATATTAATATTTAACAATGATTCCAGAGTTGCGCATGTCATACTTTGATGCACACGACGTTTGCAACTTTTTTGCGAATGTGTCACTGTGCTATTTGTTAATTATTCAGTTTTTTTGTTTAGTGTTATAATTTGTCAGAATTTGTAGGGTGTAATTAAACGTTCTGCTTTATATTTACCTCAAATCATACTTGCAATAAAACAATAAAATAGGTACCAAAAAAACCCAATATAAATTGTCGGAAATAAAGTTTATATGACGTCATACTGCGTGATCAGACTAATCGATCCATCAATTAAACCACACTCAAAACAGCAGAAAGTTAGTTTTAATTAATGTTTACTGTGGGTTATGTTCCAGTAGCGTGATGTTCTGACAACATTGATTTATTTATAGTTTTTAGAAAACTTATCCGACAGATTTTTTTAAGTAGTTGTTATTTGTTCTGCAAAATGTGTTCACATTGTTAAGAGAATAAAATATTTGCTTAGCATCCAATTAATCCAATTAAATTATATTACGTATTTATAGTGTTCTCATGATACAGCTTTATTCAAAAAATCTAAATGTGAATAAAATAAAACCGAAGTCTACAATCATTAATATTGCTCGATTCTTTGTACTTTGTGTTTTAAAGAGCTTGAGCAGTCTGCTTTGAAATCTGTGGGAGAGATGTTGTTGATGCAGTGTAGCTACCTTGTGTCTCGTTGCAATTGAAGCCTCTCACGCAGCTGTTTCTGTTTCATGACTGGGTTTCAGACAAGAATTGATGCTGATTAGAGGCAAAAGTAACAGCAAATATTGGGTTGGTTTGGTTTGCTGGCTTATCTAAATGTATAAAAGGAAAAAAAGGCAATCTTTAATATTGATTCAGAAAGCACAACTGGATAAAACCTTTGCACAGCATTGTGTTTTATTTAACATTATATTTATTATTTAAATAATGATTAAGTTACTTAAATATTCAAATTGAAAAGCAAAAATAGTTTTACTATAATACATTTGAAATACAATAAATTTGTAATTTAACAGTTTAACAATAATAATAATAATAATACAGTAAATTACATACTTTATATGTTCAAATATAAAATATTTACATATTAATAATGGCAATGTTTGAAAATAGTTATAAAAAGCATGAAAATATTGTGATTTATTTTTACATTCTACTGAAATATTTTGCGTACAAGATCACAAATATTCTTACAAAAATTGAAATGATAAAATATAAAATTTGCATATAACTCTATTGGTTAGATGATTATACAAATATTGTGATGTTGTATCTTGTAGCAAATTCTATAATGTTATATTTATTAAGGTTTGAAATCCATATGAGAGTCTCAGCAGTGGTAATGGTTCAGTTTGAGCCTCTGCATCTCACGCCTCAGACCAGAAACATGCTCCACGTAGTTTTCATTGACTGGAGACTTGTCCAGGGCGCACCCTCTCTTTCACTCAATGTGAGCTGAAGGAACAGGGAGAAGGAACCCTGTCACTTAAAACCAGGTCAGGGTTGCCAGATTGGGTTTGACATCTCCGTGTCTGTACGTGACCCATCAACCCACAGCTGGAGATAAGGTATCGATCAAGAGGTCTGGGACTGACCCCATGCTCACATGTGTTTGTAGCTGACGAGTAGTTCACTTTAGCTCCCTGCTGGTTCAGACTGGAGACGCTGGTCTGAGAGGGTCTCGCAGGGCCAGACTGGAGGCACTGGTTTCCAGGATGGAAGGCACAGAGAAGAAAACCAGCTACTTCTCCAGGTGAGAGATTCTTCATCCGAGCAGCTGATTTCTCAGCTTTATATCTATGAAATTAATATTTCCGTTGTTTGTTTTGTATCTTAATTTTTTAATTTGTTTTGTTGCAACACTTTCCTGTGGAGGAATGCTATCATTACCTGAAAATAGTTTGTAGAAGACTTTGTAAATTTTTGATATTTTATTCTATGTTTCTTTACTTGACTACTTTTCGAAACTCAATTCAAATTTAATCTTAATTATCATTGTTTAGAGATGTGCATCTATTATATTTTTATGTCATGTTTTTCTCTCTTGCTTCCTGTTTCCTGTTATTTCTGTTGAAGGATGTGACCTTCTCAAGGAATGTGTTCAGAGAGAAAGAGATTGTCAGAGTTGGGACGGTGAAACTAAAACCGAGTTCAGCATAGAAGTGGAGGTTTGGACGGTGAAACGGAAACACTATTTAGTATAGAGCTGGAGGTTTGGACGGTGAAACGGAAACACTGTTCAGTATATAGCTGGAGGTTTGGACGGTGAAACTGAAACACTGTTCAGAATAGAGCTGGAGGTTTGGACGGTGAAACGGAAACACTGTTCAGTATATAGCTGGAGGTTTGGACGGTGAAACTGAAACACTGTTCAGTATAGAGCTGGAGGTTTCGACGGTGAAATTGAAACACTGTTCAGTTTAGAGCTAGATGTTTTCACAATGTCAAACTTAAATGGTTTTTGTCTTGACCGTTCTCAGGTTGAAGAAGAAGCGACAGCTGAAGAACCAATCAGAGAAGACCAATTCTGAGCAGAACCAATCAGATTTGAATCTCAAGATCCCAGTCATTCCAGAGACACCTGTGATAGATGTATCCCTGGAGAGGAACACTGAGCAAGCAGTAAACGGCGGATCTGGTGCGTCACCATGGGTTACAGTCAGAACCATTTCCAGTTTAAATGAGTTGACAATCTGATTTGGTTCTTTACTAATCACACCATCTTAATTTCGAAAACAGAGCCTTCTAAAAAGATAAAACTAAATGTGGTGTTTTTTTCGTGTTATGAATTTTAAGACGCATGTTGAGAGAGTGCCACCCTGAGCACAGGAGGAAGACTGCAGGGGTCTTTTACTTCTTGTGAATTAAAAATTTGAATTTTGCGCTATTTTTTTGTATGATCCGCGGGAAAGGCCCTGTGAAGGACTGTCAGAGGAGAGACGTTTATTAATATTGTGTGTGTGAACGTTTCCTTCTAGGGATCAGCAGTAAATCCTGCCTCCAGAAAAAGAGGGAGAAAAGCAGACCTCCAGGAAGCGTTGAATACACAGTAAGTTCACAAATCTCAAAAACAGCTCATTTTTCAAATAAATGAATTTTTTGTAAAAGCGATTTCACTGAGCGCTGTGCTAAGAGCATAGAGTGCTATTTTTAACGGAGTGTTTGTGCCAGGTGGGAGCGACGGACACGGTGAACAGCGTCGCTCTGAAGTTCAACATCACTCCCAATGAGCTGGTGCATCTGAATCGGCTTTTCTCTCACAGCCTCGTACCTGGACAGGTGAGCTCCGATGTACACGACGTAATGCGTTGAAAAACTGCCAAACACTGACTATTGGTCGTCGGATGAGTTTGCGGATGGTTCCAGTCACTCCAAGTATAGTTTTATTTAAATAAGCTTTTTATTCACACAACGAAATTATTTTACAAGGGGTGATTAACTTTATTTGGTCCAAAGTAATTTTTCTGACCAATCACAAAGCAGATTGTTGCTACCTCACAAAGGTTCAATACAGTGGAGCTGTGATAAGCTTATTGGCTAGGAATAGTGTCCTGTGGATAAAAACAGGGTCTTAAAAAGAAAACAAAAACAAAAATGAAAATTGTAATTTTAGAACTTTTCCGGAAAATTAAGCTTGACACTGATATCTCAGGATGCACTGTACGAGCCGGCACATTTGGTTGTTTAACAAAGATGGCAGCCCTAGTATTTACAAAAGATTTCAAATGATGAAACAATCTTTTAATGTTAGTTTTCAAGTAACACATATATGTCTTAAAATGTAGTTTCATGTCACGATGGATCCTATCGTGAGACGTAGCTATTTTATAAAACACTGTATTTTTAAAAGTTGCAAAATTGAGAAATCCATTGTTTTAGCAAATACAGGGCTAAGTTATTGTAGATCACAAACAATGCTAGTTTTAAAGTAATTTAAACATTAACAATTAACAATACAGCCTTGTGTATGATGCATATTTATTCTGTTCCTTTATCTACAATTATAAGATGTTGGTGGAGAAAATGTTTTCATTTTTATTATTTTTTTTTAAAGCTGCAAGTATTGTTTTACATTTTTAGATAGCTAATATGCAATACTTTTTTTTACAGTGATTTATATTTTTTTTATTTTATAGGCAAATATGTCATTTATGTCATTTATGGCAGAAACATGAACATGATATTGGTCTTAAAAAGGACAACAGGTGCAAATTTAATTTTAATGTGAATTTGACAGTAGTGTGTTTAACATTTAATATGATTTATTTATTTTAAAATTGAGCTTGATTTTTATTTTGGATGTTTTTGATCTGTTGGGTGTTAAGGTAGAGCTCAAGTCACATTACTAAACTGTATCCAACAGCAAAATTACATGTGAACATTTATCCATGCTGTTTTTCTGTTATAATTATGTTATTGATATCAGTGGGAAAGTTTATTAGCTCTAGGTTTTTGAAGGTTGGCAAACTGTTTTTGCAAAGCCATCTTAGCGGAGGGTGTTTCTGAATGTTTGCAGATATTCACACAGGCAAACAACACTGTTACTCTCTCTCGCTCTCTCTCAATGGTGTTGCAAAAACTCACTGTATCCAGTAAGAAATTAAGCACAGACTTGTGTATTTGATTAGTCAATGTCTGGTGTGGCGGAAAGGCTTGCAGCTGAAGAGAAACCATTGTGTAGTGTTGGGGAGGTAGAGAAACTGAAATGTAATTCTAAAAACAACAGAGATCTGTTATGGCCGTTACAAAGTTACGTTAAAAAGAATTCAATTTTATTTTTATTTCTAGTTTGAAAATATGCATTTTTAACTTCCCTGTGTATTTTTTTGTATTGTAAGATCATTGGAGGAGTAAGTTACGGTTATGTGGTGTGAGGTGTCGATGATGGAAGAATGAGAGACAGGAAACTAAAGAATGGCCCCAGAACTGATGAAATTAAATGTTTTTTTTTTTTACCTCTGCTTTTCTCGTTCTCCCTCACAGAAACTGTTTGTTCCTGATGTGGGAGAGTTGGGGGTTGGCTCTCTGATCGAGGAGGCCCCTGAAAGATCAGAACTCAGAGTAAGAGTCATCTCTATTAGTTCTTGTTTACTGACTTGTGGAACTGAAATGTTTGACTTGTGATGAAATTTTTGTTGTGAAGCTAAATTTTACATGAGAAACTTGCAGAAGAAATTAATAAAGTGGATAAAAATTACTTTAATCAAAATACTCTTTTCTATGTCTCAGTGTTTATAATGATAAAGATGTAACATTATATTATTTACTAATAACATTATCTTATTTAACATAAGATTGACGCTTAACATAAAGATTTAAGCACCCGGACTTGTTGGGGAAATGAACAGAAACTCATCCGATTGCGATGAGCACAGGGTTGTCGTTGTTTGCCTTTCTTCTCTTTGGAGTCATCTCTGATCTCTTTCTCAGGATGCTGAATGGAGCGGCAGATCAGAGCATCATTTTCAGAGAGAAACTTCTCCTCTGTCTGAAGACGACAGTCCTGTCACAGTCAAGTTCATCAAGATGAGCTGTAAACTCTTCACTGACGGAATGGTGAGATCTGCTCAACCTTTAACCCCAGTGCTTTCGTATTTGTTTAGAAGTAGCATTTCATAATAGCACCAGAAGAAGTGATAAGGGGCTTATAGACTTGCAGCTTTTGAAAAGAGATAAAGTGAGATTTCGTGTCTAGGCATTGGGCCGCCGAGGTCCTTGCCTTCGACTGCTACCCATTCCACATTGCACTGGCCCATTATGACCCCTCCTGCAGGTGGTGGGCCCACAAGAAGTTATCCCAATATTGCTCCTTCGAGCTGAGCCTGGCTGGGCCTTACCCCATGGGTACTTTTGGTGCAGACCTGGTTCAAGGGTGGGGCCCTAGTTGCGCCGTACCGGGCGATGTCATGGACCTTGATTTTTCTGTCATCTTAAAGGATTTTTTTGAACCGCACTTTGTCTAGACCTGTTTGTCTTGGGATACCCTAACACGAGCATTTAGCCCCCCCACAACATAGCCCCATGGATCATTTGGGCACACAAACCCCTTCACCATGATATGGTGGTGGTTCTAGGATGGGCTATTCTAGCTTCATCAAACCAGGACCTCCAGTGTGCGTCATGGTGGTTTGCAGCACAATGCGAAATGGCTGTGTTGGGAATCAGCACCTCCAAATCGGAGGTCATTGTTCTTAGTGTAAAGGTGGAATGCTCCTTCCGAGTTGGTAATGTGGTCTTCAAGTATCTTGGGGTCTTGTTAACATGTAAAGGGACTATGGAACGAGAGATTGACAGACGGACTGGTGCACCTCTGCTGTAATGCCGTCGATGTACCGATCCGTCGTGGTGAGGAAGGAGGAGAGCTGCAGGGCGAAGATCCCGGATACAGGTGCCTGAAACTAGTTTCCTCCGCAGGGTGGATGTGCCCTCCTTTAGACACAGGGTGAGGAGCTCAGTCACCCTGGAGGAGCTCGGAGTAGAGCAGCTACTCCCCTACATCTAGATCAGGGGTGCTCACACTTTTTCAGCTCGCGAGCTACTTTTACAATAAACAAATCAAAGTGATCTACCCGCTACAAAAATGTAAAACATCAATCAACGAACAATTATTTTCAACTTTATTGAGAATTGACAAAACACACATAATAATTAATTATTTACATTTTTTTGTAATAACGTGAGTTTAATTTGATGACTTGTACTGAATTGAATCATTAGACCTGAATTTGGTGGTAATAGAGTGATTTTTATGGAAGCAATTGAGCTTTGATCCAAATAATCAAGAATAAAAATAATACAATTTTCAATGTTTTATTGAAACTGAGTCGTGCAGTACAATATGCAGGTGAGGAGTGGCGTGTTGCTTGATTTTGGTTGTAATAGAGCAATTTAGAATGAAGTTATGAAGCATATTCTGGTAAAACATATTTTGGATCTGGTAATTTGCAGACGGTCCCTAAGCGATTCCATGTCAGCGGGTTGCGCATAGACGGTAATGTGTTTCTGTGAATGCCGAGGGAAACTTGTTTTGATAAAAACGTTTTGTAGTTTGTCCGCTACATAACACAGATTAAAAATAGGTATTATTTGTTTACTAAGAACATTCTGGTCTCGAGCTATTGAGCAGAGAAAACCGAATCCGTGAATCTGCAGCTAACTTTACTGAACTGTGACGGGATGGATGATCGGCTGATATTGTTTCAATTTCACACCGCAATCGACCGGTGGCACCTCCGCGATCGACCGACGTAATGAGCACCTCTGATCTAGAGAAACCAGGTTTCGTTTGCCTCCTAGTCGTCTCCCTGGGGAGGTGTTCTGTGCATCCCTCTGAGAAGAAGCCCCAGGGAAGACCTAGGACTGACTGAAGAGTCTGTCTCCCAGCTGTTCTGGGAAGGCCTCTGTATCCCCCGCGAATGAACTGGAGGATGTGTCCGGGGAAACCGATGTGAACCAGCCCCGTTGGATTTCTTCATGAACCGCGAAACCTGTCGGGTTCTTCGACTAAAAAGCTCTGATGGCTGTACAGAGATGGTTGATCTAATGAAAGGTTCTTCTCTCTTTGCAGAGGAACGCTTGCGATTCAACAGTCAACTTTGGGTTCTTGGTCACCTTCTCCTATGTAACCCAGTTTCCATTATGATTAGCTCTCGGAGTTGCGTCATTTGTAATTAAAATTATTCATCAAAATTGTTTTCGAAATAATAAGGTTGAGCTTTGTATTTCGTGGAAGACCGTTTGAAAAGATCACTTTTGTTCAGTCTAAGAAATAACACAGTTGGAGGGAACTGTAAAAACGAGATATTAGCAACAGGCATTTACTCTTGTCTGTTAATCCTCTGGCTTTTACTTTAAAACTTCATAAATCCATCTTTTTTAGATTTATTTGCACAATGTGTTCAAACTAAGGCATGCCCAGAACTCATACGAGAAGCACTGTTCACAGGTCAAGGAGTGACATCCCATCACGTTGGGAGTTTTGAGCAGTGTTTCTGTCCCGCAGGGAGTTGTGGGCGGAGTCATGATCATCACTCCCAATAACATCATGTTCGACCCACACAAGTCTGACCCACTGGTGCTGGAGAACGGCTGTGAAGAGTACGGTTTGATCTGCCCCCTGGAGGAGCTGCTCAGCGTGGCTCTGTATGAGGACGTGTCGAGGATGAGCCTCCAGGATGCCCTGCCTTCGTAAGAGAGAGGGAAATGGGATTTAGAGGAGAGGAGGGGGTGATGGGTAGAGAGAGGGAGAGGAAGAGCATAAGGGGAAGGGGATAGTGATGGAAAG
>SRMA01026185.1:8612-20108 GCA_007224835.1 Danionella cerebrum | reverse complement strand
TTACACCATTCTTTTCCTTAAAATCTTGTGATTCTAACAGTAAAGGAAATATTTTAATGTGTCTTGTCCTTCTTTCGTAATCCTTATTTGTTTGGAGGTATGGATTTCTCAGAAATGAGCAGTTGCACAGAATCAAATGAAGGCTTTTTCTAGCTCGCCATAATTTTTTTATTTCTAATCAAACCTTCACAAAATTTACAGCATTCTCTTCGTTAGGGTCTTCTGCTTCTGACAAAGAAAGAATCATTTCGACATGTCTTACGGTTTTTCTATAATCTTTATTTGTTTGAGGCATGGAAATCGGATTTTCTCCAGCAGATTTGCCATCATTTGAATATCTGACAGTTAAAACTGGCAGTTTCAACAGCTGGCCCTTTGCAGCAGCTGCACTTGATTACCAATAAGTAGGTCAAAGGTGTCTCATAGACTTTCAATGGCCCATTGAAATGAATGGAGCATGAATCCCATAGATCCTAATGCAAAAGAGCTTCTGTAATTGATTGACACTGGAAAGTCATACTAGAAATAAAGAAGCAAATCACTTATCCAGCCAATCATTCCTTGTGATTTAACATAAAATAATTAAGCCACACCCACTTTTTTACAAAACTATCGATGTCAAATATCTTCTGAACGGAACACAGTAGAGACATGGGGGCTGCTTTATATTATTCTAAATGAAAAGTAGATTACAACATGATGTCACTAACTCCTCCATAGCAACCAAATTGTTTACCATAGCAACCAATATGGCATGTCTATCTCAGCTTAGGAAAATCATAGAGAGATGGGGGTTGCTGTATTTCACCCGTATAGATATGGGGAGCAATATATTAGGTCAGCGACCCCTCCATAGCAACCAAACTGGTTACCATAGCAACCAATATGGGGCAGCTCTATCTCAGCTTTGGAAAGTCATAGAGACATGGGGGTTGATGTATTGACAGGGGGAACAATGTGTTAGGTCACTGACCCCTCCATAGCAACCAGACTGGCTACCATAGCAACCAATTTTGCATGTACCTATCTCAGCTCAGGAAAATCATAGAGACATGGGGTTGCTGTAATTTACTCGTATTCATATGGGGAACAATATATTAGGTCAGCGACCCCTCCATAGCAACCACACTGTTACCATAGCAACCAATATGGCGTATCTATATCTCAGCTTACGAAAGTCATAGAGACATGGGGGTTGGTGTATTTTACTCGTGTTGACATGGGGAACAATATGTTAGGTCACTGACCCTCCATAGCCACCAGACTTGTTACCATAGCAACCAATTTTGCATGTACCTATCTCAGCCTATGAGAATCATAGAGACATGAGAGTTGGATTATGTTATTGTTGCGGAATTGACAACATTTAAAAAAAAAAAGGTATTAACAGTACCAACGCAAGCCAACATCGAAGTTTGCGTGCAAACTTTAAAATCTAGTTATTATGTTGGCTTGCAAAGCCAACATATTGTTATCTCTCCTAAACTTATTAGTGTGAATGCAGAGGCATTCACACTATTGTTATCCTACGTATTTATTATTAGTGTGAATGAAGAGGCATTCACACTATTGTTATCCTACGTATTTATTATTATTATTATTATTATTTTTATTGTTCTCCCACTTTTCGACGGCTAACTACTTCCCCATACTTTAAGCTAGAAACACCATTCAAACATCAAAATGTTCAGCTTCTTTTGGACTAGACTGCTCGTATTTTTCTTACTAAAATGTTTTATACTTTTTATAAAATTCAACTTTATTTAAAATATTTTTTCCCATTGAAATGAATGGGAAACACTCCAAATCTCTTTTAATCTTCAGCTTTTTTTCAACCTTCATAACTTCAGCATACTTTCAGCTAGAGCAATCATTCAAATTTTAAACAATTCAACACATTTTCAGCTTTTAAAATATGTTTTCAGCTTTTTCATATCTTTTACAGATTTTTATAAATCACAGTTTAAGTTTAATGAAGAATTTGGATTTTGACCTAATTCTGCTCCACTCTAGCTTCCACTCTAATTTTTTTTTTTTTTTTCTTCTTCATCAATTCCTCTCTCCTAAACTAAACTTTACCCTTTATGCACACAATTTATATTAAAGTAGTAGAGAAATTTGTCCTCTTTCCAAAGATGCAGTTGTTTTTTTCATATGACCTACGATTTTTAAACTAGGAGGGCTAAACCTTAACGAGGGAAGCAAATTGCTCCATTAAGATCAATGCATTTCACCCAGGAAATAATGCTTGAAGGTTTTAAATTAAGGCTTTTTCTAACTCGCCATAACTAATAAATTTTTCCACATATCTTAAAAAAATTTACACCATAATCTTCATTGAGGCCTTCTGCTTCTCACAAAGAAAGAATCATCTCGATATGTCTTACGGTTCTTCTGTAATGTTTATTTGTTTGAGACATGGTCAACATCTGAGAAATGTCAAAAAAAAAAAAAAAGTGGCAGTTGGAGGCAGCTGTTAATCAACTAATTTGAATAACGAAATTTGATTGGCTTAGCCTTCTCATAGCCTCACAATGGGCCATAGAGATGCATTGCTGCCATTCATTTCAATGGGGCAATTGATTCCCATTTGATCCTATTGTAAAATTGCTTTTGTAATTGGTTCACAATGGAGAGTCATAGCAACATTAAGGATGCATATAACTAATCCAGCCAATCATTGCTTATGATTTAACATACATTCATCAAGCCACGCCCACTTTTCAACATCATTTTTGAATGTCGAATATCTTCTAAGTGGAACAACGTAGAGACATGGGAGTTGTTTTATATTGATCTAAGTTGAATGTAGATTACAACATGATGTCACCAACTCATCCATAGCAACCAGATTAATTTCCATAGCAACCCAATTGACACATCTCTATCTCAGCCCAGGAAAATGCTAGAGACACAGGAGTTGGTCTAATTGACTTATAGTCACACAGGGAACATTATTTGATGTCAATGAACCCTCCATAGCTACCATAATGGTTACCATAGCAACCTGATTGACACATCTCTATCTCAGCTTAGGAAAATGCTAGAGACATGGGGGTGAGTTTGTTTCACTAATAGCGACCCCGGGAACATTCATTGAGGTACCTGACCCTCCATAGCAACCATACTGGTTACCATAGCAAACCAGTTGACACATCTCTATCTCAGATTTGGAAAACGACAGAGACACAGGAGTTGGTCTAAATGACTTGTAGTCACACAGGGAACATCATATAATGTCACTGACCCCTCCATAGCAACCATACTGGTTACCATAGCAACCAAATTGACACATCTCTCTCAGTTTAGGAAAATGAGAGAGACACGGGAGTTGGTCTAAATGACTTGTAGTCACACAGGGAACATTATATATTGTCACTTACCCCTCCATAGCAACCATACTAGTTACCATAACAACCAAATTGACACATCTCTATCTCAGCTTAGGAAAATGCTAGAGACACGGGAGTTGGTCTAAATGACTTGTAGTAACACAGGGAACACTATATAATGTCACTGACCCCTCCATAGCAACCATACTGGTTACCATAGCAACCAAATTGACACACCTCTATCTCAGTTTAGGAAAATGAGAGAGACACGGGAGTTGGTCTAAATGACTTGTAGTCACACAGGGAACATTATATAATATCACTGACTCCTCCATAGCAACCATACTGGTTACCATAGCAACCAAAATGACACATCTCTATTTCTGCTTTGGAAAATGAGAGAGACATGGGAGTTGGTCTAAATGACTTGTAGTCACACAGGGAACATTATATAATGTCACTTACCCCTCCATAGCAACCATACTGGTTACCATAGCAACCAAATTGACACATCTCTATCTCAGCTTAGGAAAATGCTAGAGACACGGAGTTGGTCTAAATGACTTGTAGTCACACAGGGAACATTATATAATGTCACTGACTCCTCCATAGCAACCATACTGGTTACCATAGCAACCAAATTGACACATCTCTATCTCAGCTTAGGAAAATGAGAGAGATACAGGAGTTTATCTAAATGACTTGTAGTCACACAGGGAACATTATATAATATCACTGACTCCTCCATAGCAACCATACTGGTTACCATAGCAACCAAAATGACACATCTCTATTTCTGCTTTGGAAAATGAGAGAGACATGGGAGTTGGTCTAAATGACTTGTAGTCACACAGGGAACATTATATAATGTCACTGACCCCTCCATAGCAACCATACTGGTTACCATAGCAACCAAATTGGCATATCCCTATAACAGCTTTGGAAAATGCTAGAGAAATGGGGGTTGTTTTGTTTCACTCATAGTGACACTGGGAACAATCTATTATGTAAATGACCTGTCCAGAGCGACCAGACTTTTTACCACAGCAACGCAATTGCCATATCTTTATCTTAGGTTAGGGAAATGCTAGACAGAATTTCAACTTACTAATATTATACCTTTCAGCCTCCACTTTCATTTTTGATATTTTTAACTTTACAATATTTCACCTTTCAGCTTCCACTTTTAACTTTTGACACTTTCAACTTTCTAATATTTTAACATTCAGCTTTCACTTTCAACTTTACATATTTCAACTTTACAATGTTTCAGCTTTAGCTTTTAACTTTTGACATTTTTAACTTTATAATGTTTCACCTTTTAGCTTGAACTTTCAACTTTTGACACTTTAACTTTCTAATGTTTTACCTTTCAGCCCCTACTTTTAATTTTTAACACTTTCTACTTTCTAATTTTTCACCCTTCAGCATCCACTTTCAACTTTACATATTTCAAATTTACAATGTTTCAGCTTCAGCTTTTGAAACTTTCTAATGTTTCACTCTTCAGCCAAGGAATTCAGCAATTTGAGCATTCCCTTTTCAGCTCTCTGCATTCACACGCATTTTCCGCTAGGAAATGCACTTTCTAGTTATTATTATTTTTATTGTTCTCCCACTTTTCGACGGCTAACTACTCCCGCATACTTTGGCCTAGAAACACCATTCAAACGTCAAAATGTTCAGCTTAATCAGGACATGTATGCTATTACGTGTCACTTTTCAAACTTTTATACTTTTTATAAAATTTAACTTTATTTAAAATATTTTTCCCATTGAAATGAATGGGGAGACTCTTCAAATCTCTTTAAATCTTTAGCTTTTTTTCAAACTTCATAACTTCAGCATACTTTCAGCTAGAGCAATCATTCAACTTTTAAACAATTCAACACATTTTCAGCTTTTAAAAAATGTTTTCAGCTTTTTCCTAACTTTTACAGATTTTTATAAATCACAGTTTAAGTTTAATGAAGAATTTGGATTTTGACCTAATTCTGCTCCACTCTAGCTTCCACTCTAATTTTTCACATCTCAAACTTCTTCATCTTTTCCTCTCTCCTAAACTAAAATTTACCCTTTATGGATTAAATTTATATTAAAGTAGTAGAGAAATTTGTCCTCTTTCCAAAGATGCAGTTGTTTCTTTCATATGACCTATAGTTTTTAAATTAGGAGGGCTAAACCTTAACGAGGGAAGCAAATTGCTCCATTGAGATCAATGCATTTCACCCAGAAAATAATGCTTGAAAGTTTTAAATTTAGGCTTTTTCTAACTCGCCATAACTAATAGAATTCTCCACATATCGTTAAAAAATTTACATCATAATCTTCATTGGGGCCTTCTGCTTCTCACAAAGAAAGAATCATCTCGATATGTCTTACGGTTCTTCTGTAATGTTTATTTGTTTGAGGCATGGTCAACATCTGAGAAATGTAAAAAAAAAAAAAAAAGTGGCAGTTGGAGGCAGCTGTTAATCAACTAATTTGAATAACGAAATTTGATTGGCTTAGCCTTCTCATAGACTCACAATGGGCCATAGAGATGCATTGCTGCCATTCATTTCAATGGGGCAATTGATTCCTATACAATCCTATTGTAAAATAGCTTTTGTAATTGGTTCACAATGGAGAGTCATAGCAACATTGAGGATGCATATAACTAATCCAGCCTATCATTGCTTTTGATTTAACATAAATTCATCAAGCCACGCCCACTTTTCAACATCATTTTTGAATGTCAAATATCTTCTAAGTGGAACATCGTAGAGACATGGGAGTTGTTTTATATCGATCTAAGTTGAATGTAGATTACAACATGATGTCACCAACTCATCCATAGCAACCAAATTATTTACCATAGCAACCAAATTGACACTTCTCTATCTCAGCCTAGGAAAATGCTAGAGACACAGGAGTTGTTCTAATTGACTTGTAGTCACACAGAGAACATTATATAATGTCACTGACCCCTCCATAGCAACCATACTGGTTATCATAGCAACCAAAAATGGCACATCTCTATCTCAGCTTAGGAAAATGAGAGAGACACGGGAGTTGTTCTAAATGACTTGTAGTCACACAGGGAACATTATATAAAGTCACTTACCCCTCCATAGCAACCATACTGGTTACCATAGCAACCAAATAGACACATCTCTTTCTCAGCTTAGGAAAATGCTAGAGACATGGGGGTAAGTTTGTTTCACTAATAGTGACCCTGGGAACATTCTTTGAGGTAACTGACCCCTCCATAGCAACCATACTGGTTACCATAGCAACCCATTTGACACATCTCTATCTCAGCTTAGGGAAATGCGAGAGACACAGGAGTTGGTCTAATTGACTTGTAGTCACACAGGGAACATTATATAATGTCACTTAATCCTCCATAGCAACCATACTGATTACCATAGCAACCAAATTGACACATCTCTATCTCAGCTTTAGAAAATGCTAGAGACATGGGGGTTGTTTTGTTTGACTCATAGTGACACAGGAAACATTAGATAATGTCAATGACATTTCCATAGCAACCATAATAGTTACCATAGCAACCAAATTGACACATCTCTATCTCAGCTTAGGAAAATGAGGGAGACACGGGAGTTGGTCTAAATGACTTGTAGTCACACAGGGAACATTATATAATGTCACTGACCCCTCCATAGCAACCATACTGGCTACCATAGCAACCAAAATGACACATCTCTATCTCAGCTTAGTAAAATGAGAGAGACACTGGAGTGGGTCTAAATGACTTGTAGTCACACAGGGAACATTATATAATGTCACTGACTCCTCCATAGCAACCATACTGGTTACCATAGCAACCAAAATGACACATCTCTATCTCAGCTTAGTAAAATGAGAGAGACACGGGAGTGGGTCTAAATGACTTGTAGTCATACAGGGAACATTATATAATGTCACTGACCCCTCCATAGCAACCATACTGGTTACCTTAGCAACCAAATTGGCATATCCCTATATCAGCTTTGGAAAATGCTAGAGACATGGGGGTTGTTTTGTTTCACTCATAGTGACACTGGGAACAATCTATTATTTAAATGACCTGTCCTGAGCTACCAGACTTTTTACCACAGCAACGCAATTGCCATATCTTTATCTTAGGTTAGGAAAATGCTGGACAGAATTTCAACTTACTTATATTATACCTTTCAGCTTCCACTTTAAACTTTTGACACTTTAAACTTTAAAAAGTTTCACCTTCAGCTTCCACTTTCTATTTTTGACACTTTCAACTTTACAATGCTTCACCTTTCAACTTTATACGTTTTCAACGTTAAAATGTTTCACCTTTCAGCCTCCACTTTCAACTTTTGATATTTTCAACTTTACAATGTTTCACCTTTCAGCTTCCACTTTCAACTTTTGACACTTTCAACTTTCTAATATTTTAACATTCAGCTTCCACTTTCAACTTTACATATTTTAACTTTACAATGTTTCAGCTTCAGCTTTCAAATTTTGACACTTTTCAAATTACAATGTTTCACTTTTTGGCTTCAACTTTCAACTTTTGACACTTTTAACTTTCTAATGTTTCACCGTTCAGCCAAGGAATTCAGCAATTTTAAGCATTCTCTTTCAGCTCTCTGCATTCACACGCATTTTCCGCTAGGAAATGCACTTTCTAGTTATTATTCTTATTCCCCCCCCTTTTTCCGGAGCCTACTACTTCAGCATACTTTGCCCTAGAAACACCATTCAAACATCAAAACGTTCAGCTTTTTTTGCTCTAGGTTGCTTGTATTCAGCTTTTTGATATCTTTTATACTTTTTATAAAATTTAACTTTATTTAAAATATTTTCCCATTGAAATGAATGGGGAGACTCTTCAAATCTCTTTAAATCTTCAGCTTTTTTTCAAACTTCATAACTTCAGCATACTTTCAGCTAGAGCAATCATTTAAATTTTAAACAATTCAACACATTTTCAGCTTTTAAAATATGTTTTCAGCTTTTTCATATCTTTTACAGATTTTTATAAATCACAGTTTAAGTTTAATGAAGAATTTGGATTTTGACCTAATTCTGCTTCACTCTAGCTTCCACTCTAATTTTTCACATCTCAAACTTCTTTATCAATTCCTCTCTCCTAAACTAAACTTTACCCTTTATGCACAAAATTTATATCAAAGTAGTAGAGAAATTTGTCCTCTTTCCAAAGATGCAGTTGTTTTTTCATAAGACCTACGGTTTTTAAACTAGGAGGGCTAAACCTTAACGAGGGAAGAAAATTGCTCCATTAAGATCAATGCATTTCACCCAGAAAAAAATGCTTGAAGGTTTTAAATTAAGGCTTTTTCTAACTCGCCATAACTAATAGAATTTTCCACATATCTTAAAAAAATTTACACCATAATCTTCATTGAGGCCTTCTGCTTCTCACAAAGAAAGAATCATCTCGATATGTCTTACGGTTCTTCTGTAATGTTTATTTGTTTGAGGCATGGTCAACATCTGAGAAATGTCTCCTCGATTCAAAAAGTGGCAGTTGGAGGCAGCTGTTAATCAACTAATTTGAATAACGAAATTTGATTGGCTTAGCCTTCCCATAGACTCACAATGGGCCATAGAGATGCATTGCTGCCATTCATTTCAATGGGGCAATTGATTCCCATACGATCCTATTGTAAAATAGCTTTTGTAATTGGTTCACAATGGAGAGTCATAGCAACATTGAGGATGCATATAACTAATCCAGCCAATCATTGCTTATGATTTAACATAAATTCATCAAGCCACGCCCAGTTTGAACATCATTTTTGAATGTCAAATATCTTCTAAGTGGAACATCATAGAAACATGGGAGTTGTTTTATATTGATCTAAGTTGAATGTAGATTACAACATGATGTCACCAACTCATCCATAGCAACCAGATTAATTTCCATAGCAACCCAATTTACACATCTCTATCTCAGCCCAGGAAAATGCTAGAGACACAGGAGTTGGTCTAATTGACTTATAGTCACACAGGGAACATTATATAATGTCAATGAACCCTCCATAGCTACCATACTGGTTACCATAGCAACCTGATTGACACATCTCTATCTCAGCTTAGGAAAATGCTAGAGACATGGGGGTGAGTTTGTTTCACTAATAGCGACCCCGGAAACATTCATTGAGGTACCTGACCTTCCATAGCAACCATACTGGTTACCATAGCAACCAAATTGACACATCTCTATCTCAGCTTAGGAAAATGAGAGAGACACAGGAGTTGGTCTAAATGACTTGTATTCACACAGGGAACATTATATAATGTCACTGACCCCTCCATAGCAACCATACTGGTTACCATAGCAACCAAATTGACACATCTCTATCTCAGCTTAGGAAAATAAGAGAGATACGGGAGTTTATCTTAATGACTTGTAGTCACACAGGGAACATTATATAATGCCACTGACCCCTCCATAGCAACCATACTGGTTACCATAGCAACCGAATTGAGACATCTCTATTTCTGCTTTGGAAAATGAGAGACATGGGAGTTGGTCTAAATGACTTGTAGTAACACAGGGAACATTATATAATGTCACTGACCCCTCCATAGCAACCATACTGGTTACCATAGGAACCAAATTGACACATCTCTATCTCAGTTTAGGAAAATGAGAGAGACACGGGAGTTGGTCTAAATGACTTGTAGTCACACAGGGAACATTATATAATGTCACTTACCCCTCCATAGCAACCATACTGGTTACCATAGCAACCCAGTTGACACATCTCTATCTCAGCTTTGGAAAACGACAGAGACACAGGAGTTGGTCTGAATGACTTGCAGTCACACAGGGAACATTATATAATGTCACTGACTCCTCCATAGCAACCATACTGGTTACCATAGCAACCAAAATGACACATCTCTATCTCTGCTTAGTAAAATGAGAGAGACACGGGAGTGGGTCTAAATGACTTGTAGTCACACAGGGAACATTATATAATGTCACTGACCCCTCCATAGCAACCATACTGGTTACCATAGCAACCAAATTGGCATATCCCTATATCAGCTTTGGAAAATGCTAGAGAAATGGGGGTTGTTTTGTTTCACTCATAGTGACACTGGGAACAATCTATTATGTAAATGACCTGTCCAAAGCGACCAGACTTTTTACCACAGCAACGCAATTGCCATATCTTTATCTTAGGTTAGGAAAATGATAGACAGAATTTCAACTTATATTATATCTTTCAGCTTCCACTTTCAACTTTTGACACTTTCAACTTTCAAAAGTTTCACCTTCAGCTTCCACTTTCTATTTTTGACACTTTCAACTTTACAATGCTTCACCTTTCAACTTTATACGTTTTCAACTTTAAAATGTTTCACCTTCAGCCTCCACTTTCAACTTTTGATATTTTCAACTTTACAATGTTTCACCTTTCAGCTTCCACTTTCAACTTTTGACACTTTTAACTTTCTAATATTTTAACATTCAGCTTCCACTTTCAACTTTACATATTTCAACTTTACAATGTTTCAGCTTCAGCTTTCAAATTTTGACACTTTTCAAATTACAGTGTTTCACCTTTTAGCTTCAACTTTCAACCTTTGACACTTTTTAACTTTCTAATGTTTCACCGTTCAGCCAAGGAATTCAGCAATTTTAAGCATTCTCTTTCAGCTCTCTGCATTCACGCGCATTTTCCGCTAGGAAATGCACTTTCTAGTTAGTGTGAATGCAGAGGCATTCACACTATTGTTATCCTACGTATTTATTATTATTTTTTTTATTATTATTTTTATTCCCCCCCTTTTATGAAAAGCCAACTACTTCAGCATACTTTGCACTAGAAACACCATTCAAACTTTAAAATGTTCAGCTTTTTTCAGACTAGGTTGCTATTACATATCACTTTTCAAACTTTTATACTTTTTATAAAATTTAACTTTATTTAAAATATTTTTCCCATTGAAATGAATGGGAAACACTTCAACTCTCTTTCAATCTTCAGCTTTTTTTCAACCTTCATATCTTCAGCATACTTTCAGCTAGAGCAATCATTCAAATTTTAAACAATTCAACACATTTTCAGCTTTTAAAATATGTTTTCAGCTTTTTCATATCTTTTACAGATTTTTATAAATCACAGATTAAGTTTAATGAAGAATTTGGATTTTGACC